>NIPQ01041576.1:0-10620 GCA_002806875.1 Lepidotrigona ventralis hoosana | reverse complement strand
ATATTGTGCTGATGTGACAGTATAACATGATACAATAATAGTATAATAATGTAATATGATTATATATATATTATCCTATCAGTATAATAATGTACAGTATAATAATGTAATATGATTATATATATAAAATCATATCATGTAGTATAAGAATATAATATACCAGTATAAATAAATAATAGTATGCATATGCATAAATGTACTAAGATTAATAATAATATAAAAACATGCTATTGCTATAAATATAAATATACATATAATCATATCATGTAGTATAAGAATATAATATACCAGTATAAATAAATAATAGTATGCATATGCATAAATGTACTAAGATTAATAATAATATAAAAACATGCTATTGCTATAAATATAAATATACATATATAGCATAAATAATATAGTAATTTGAATAATACTGTAAATAATACAAGTATATACATAGTATAAATAATGGCAGTCAATAATATGTAGATATATACATATATAAACAACGAAAATAATAAATTATAATGAAAATATATAAACAATGAAAATAATAAATTATGGACAAATATATGTGTTATTAAAGAAGTATCAAATACATGTTACATAATATACACATAATTATATTATAATACGTATAATATTAATGTATAGTTTAAATACAGTAAGATGAACAATAATATAGATACAGATATAGTATATTTATATTTGTACATAGGTATATACTATATTTGTTATATTCGAGTGTAGAATACATATTCATACATACATGTATAAATGTATCTATACATATTGTACGTACATGTACAAATTGTATTTAATTGTACATATAGCAACTATTTCTTTTAAATGTTCTCTATTTGATTTGTCTTTTCTGATCAATAGAGATATTGATGCCAGTAATAACGAAAATGGAAGCAACGATTATTCTTCGTGGCACTTTTGTACAAAATAAACGTAGCAAACAGTTGCAACCGTGTAACGATCGGAATGGCGTCGTAGCGGTTTTTCGACGAGTTTGCACGGTTTCCTGGACGCGGCTAAACCGGTGTTGCTTGTCCCGATCTGTGTGTGTATCGATATATATTTCCGTCGACCGCCAACGTAACCGCCCGCGTATGACTTACGGCCGTACTGTTAATTCGTATAACGCGTATAACGCATTGGCGATGCTGTCCCACCAGCTTTCCAACACGCTCGCAATTGCGTCAGCTCCTCGACCCCGATATCGTTATTATTCGCGATGATTAAATATCATCGTTTCGTACGGTTTCCCGCGGAAACCGCCGATAATCGCTTGTTAATCATTTCTTCGTTCACTGATTTCCCAGCTATTTTTTTCGAATGTTCACTCTCCAGCCGTGAGCAATTTTCGTGTTTTCTCTACAGAAAATTTATGTCTGTGTGTGTGTGTGTGTGCNAAAATTTATGTCTCTGTGTGTGTGTGTGTGTGTGTGTGAAATAAGAAATTTATATTTATATTTATTAACTCGTATGTATCTGTATTAACTCAATGAAATCAAGATCACAGGGTTTAAATTTAATAAAAATTCGAAAGATTCGCTCAATATAGTTATTCACTCATCTATAGTTATATCTATTTCATCCAGAGATTTTGCGAAATTTCGAGGAATTTCATGAAAATCAGATCCTTTCAAATTTTACTTTATTTTTGAAAGAAAATCGTGAACCGAATGAAATAATTTCACGACCGCTTCACTTGTTGAATTTTGTACTTACCCTCCACCCCCTCCAAAAAAAAAAGAAAAATTCGACGCTTTCAAATCTCCGCACTTTCATCCAGAAGTTTAATCCATAAAAGACAATCTTATTAGCACTGTAAAATTCGAACCTAATCGTCGCATAAATTTAAAACGAAAGTTCTCTCGCGACTTTTCCGTACTCGCAAACAGCGAAACTAAAGTGCAGAATCATGGCATGAATCAAAGGATTTTAACTCGAAAGCATCCCGTCTATCCTATTTTATTAACGCGGACGTGCTTCTCTTTTATCCTCTCACTCTCTCTCTCTCTCTCTCTCTCTTTCTGGAGAAAGCAAGAATATTTCGAAGCACGCTGGTCTGCGTATCAAGTAAGATATTTGAAGAAAAAGAAAGAGTGATCGTATCGAAGTGTTAAATTATTAGATACTTGAGCAAATGACAATGTAGCAGCAATAATTATGGGAAATGTATTTGCTTTTAGCAAGAATCGTTTTACTTCCCTTAATAAAAGCTTGTCGTCACTCGAATGTTATAAATAATAATACAAGACGAGATTAACATAAGATGAGACTAAATTTCAACTAATTTTTAACGTAAATGTAAATTTTAATTCTAATAGTGAAATGTATAAAAATTGAAATTGTGTGTAAATAAACTAATATCTCATTAGCATTTCGAAGGTGAAAGAAATCAGAGATCATTTACACACGCTGCTATTTATTCGCTCGTTCGCTCGACGATCGATCAACAGTAAACGTCAGATTGATGACTGGCGAAATTTTTTTCCAAATCGTTGGGAAATGCTTGTTCAATCTTTCGTCTGGTTGGACGTGGGAGTCGAGGCACTTGCGAGGACTATTCGTCGAGCGGACTCCTGTCGCGCAATGTCTCGACCCTCGTCGAGAGGCACGCAGAAATGACAAAGTCCTCTGTTTGTACGAGTTGTCAGGAAACGTGGAAAACTGTCTCCGACGAAAGATTCCCTTCGATTGCCTTCGTGATTCTTTCCTTGCACGTGCCAAAGCTATCCATCTGTATTTCCTGGTCGAGTACTGTTACAACTTGGAAAAACATTATACCAAGACGAGAGAGTAATTTATCGTAAAAAAAGGAAAAAAGTTGCAAGTGCTTCAGATCTTTTACTTTATGCAGATCCACTTCCTCAAATGAAATTGATTAAATTTTCAAAAATGACATTAAATTTCGAGTGTTAAACTTTCTAGATTAATTCTTCTTGTAGTCTCATAATTTCTAAAGTAAAAATTAATAATTGTTGCTCGTCGATAATTTCTAATTCTTATAATTTCTTTTACACTTCTTTCTATCATCTCTGTGTTACAATAAATTCTTTAAAATACAGAAAATTTCCCGATCTTCTGTAAAGAATCGCCGAGCTGGAGATTTTATTAGCAAAATTTTATACAAACATTTGTACTCTGACATGCTTTCAGTCGCCGATATCCGTGAGAGAATGGTTGAAAACAGTTGAAAATGGAAGGAACGGCGTGGCGCGCCGGAAGTGGCAGTCGCTATTACGTAAATATGATCGGCGTGGTGAACTCTCGCCGGCGAGAATGTTATCGTTGAACACGCGAATACCGTGTGGGTGAACCTGTTGTACATAATTGGCTCCCCCGTTATTATTAGCTAATATATTTTTCACGACAAATTATTTATATCTCCGGCTCGCGAGCTCACGCCGACGAACGTTTTCAATTTTTGAACCTCTGCTCGGGAAGCTACCTTCTCGTTCTCACTTTTTACATTGCGTTCTGATTCAGGATTAACGTAATGCTCATCGTACATTCGATCGAACGAAAGTGCTCTGTGTGGAGAAACTGAAACTACGCACTTTGTCATACAATCGTGTACAATGATTCACATTCACCACGGAAGAACGTTGATTCATGTTCGACTGTTACGATTATAGAAGGTTAAAATTTCCAACCAATCTGCCAAATTTTGTCATAAAGATTGACATTGACTTATGAATAGCGAGCTTTTATAATTATACGAAATTTTTTGAGATGCATGAATGATACTGACACTTATTCTAAATATATAAATTGTAGGTACATATATGTAATTAATTATGTATGAATTGATAGAGAATAGAGAATTTCAAATCGTACGAAATTATAATGATTTCGAACGAGGATTTAAATTCAGCGACGTGCATCAACTTTATAACTTTTACGAAGCGCCATTAATTAAGTTGTAACATTTCTCTCGGCTTGAAAAAAGTATTACAATCATATAATAATATTAATAAATTAGTAAAATAATAAAATAATAATATTAATAATATCAATATAATAATATTAATAAATTAGTAAGATTATATTATTATACATGATATAAAATATTCTTTTGTAGAAAGATAGTAGAAAATAATAATAATAATAAATTAGTAAAATAATATTATACATGATATAAAATATTCTTTTGTAGGAAGATAGTAGAAAATAATAATATTAATAAATTACTAAAATAATATTATACATGATATAAAATATTCTTTCGTAGAAAGATAGTAGAACTTTTTTTTTTATGGTATTTTCATTTTCACTCCTTCGCACGAGTATCTTTTAAAAGGATGTCCAAGTTTCGACATCCCATAGGATAATAATTCTGTTCTAAAAATTTCAGACGATTTATGAACTTTTTCGGCTGACTGTATCGACGAAAGTGAATTGAATTCCCTGGGCAGAAATTCGTCGAAGGCGAAAATTCCGTTCCGCAGAATAAAAATCCGTCCCGTTGTCACGATAAATCGAGATAATAAGGTGAAATTCCATCGGTATCGTAAATACCGCGCGTTCGAGTGGTATCGCGAGGGATACTTGCGACGAATAATTTCACCCTGTAATTGGAACGTGTTTGTTACAATGTAATTGGAACGTCTGTTGATCAGCCGACTGACCCGGTACTGATTTTATTTACTATCGTTCAACGACGAACACGCACGATTATATATAACAAACCGGGCAAGTTGAACGCGAACTTCGAACTTCCTTAATTATCTTCCTTGAAGATAAATAGGTCTTGTTTACTTTCTAAGAAAACTAGAGATAACTAGAAATTGTTAAACGTAAAATCAATTGTCTTCGATCCTTTGAATGTTTAAAGTTGCGAAAAATGCGAAAGTTTAATACTAAATCAGCAGCATGTAACAAATTAACTTGCACTTATCATTTTTGATATATGTGTTCGATGTATTGTTACACATTATACGCCTTTTTATTAAATTTTATTATTGATTGTAGAAAGGTTTAGGTTAGGTTAGGTTTTAGATTAGGTTTTAGGTTTAGGTTAGGTTTTACCTACTTCAGTACAGACTCAAAGGATTAATGTACCAGTAAAATTTGTTTTGAAAATGGTGTATGCTGTTTTAGNTAAATCAGCAGCATGTAACAAATTAACTTGCACTTATCATTTTTGATATATGTGTTCGATGTATTGTTACACATTATACGCCTTTTTATTAAATTTTATTATTGATTGTAGAAAGGTTTAGGTTAGGTTTTACCTACTTAGGTTTTAGGTTTAGGTTAGGTTTTACCTACTTCAGTACAGACTCAAAGGATTAATGTACAAGTAAAATTTGTTTTGAAAATGGTGTATGCTGTTTTAAAAACAGTTCATCGACTATTAAATAAGAAATTATTGAAATTATTATTTATTGTCGAACAATTGCTAACACGTAATAGCATGATATTAATTACGAAACTTGCACGTAAAAAGTGTTCGTCTGTCACCAGAAAATTAGAAGAAATTCTTTTAAAATAATTATATACAATTGTTTGATTATGTCGATAATAATTATATCAACGTATTAACAAGTATCAAACAAAGAAGATGCATTTTCTTTCTGAGAGAAGACTCAGACTTCCCCGGAGTCAATAAAAATCGAAGGAAAGCGATGTCCGTTTGATCGAGAAGCGTGTTTCCAGGTAGATTTATATTTTGAAGTTCGTGCAACCGTGCAACACGTACGTTTGTGTATGTGTGTGTGTGTGCCGATTCGGTGGATTCGTGCAGAAATCGACGAGGCCGCGCAGGCGAAAATGCACGGGCGAGAAATAACGGGGGAACACGTGCGTGCAACACGGCATTCCTACTATCGGATCGAACGATCGTGAAACCGCTACCTCGCCAATTACTTAATCGCGGATTTGTACGAGAGCTTGTTTCTAGGGACGCAGCCTTTGGATCGTTTCGATAGAAAAATGTAACACTCGTTAACCCTCGTTGTCGAGCGAAATTCCATTCCCGATTAATCGATTTCCTTCACGGAGCGCAGGAATATTCTACCATCAGACGTGGAATGTTCATTAAAATTGAATAAAGTTTCAACATTGTGTTCGTTTGATTTTCGGTCATTTTCATTCAATTCTCTAATTCAACCCTCCAACTTGACTTTAGTTTAATTTCTTTCAAGTGACCACGATTTTCATCGGTAATTCTGTGCCTTGGATAGCGGTTAATTTTACGAGGCACGTCAGGTACGTAGAATCTTCATCGGTGAGTCATATCCGACGTCCTCATTTTAAGCCGAATAATCCGGGAAATCGTAAACAATTCAAGCGTATAATAGGGTTATGATATTTATTGTACATACGTTACAAAGAACAAGAAACTCGTACAGCTCACGTTCATGAATTCATTTTCAGATCTCCGTTATATAATTTTTACTCTATATTTAATTGTTCAAATGTTGAAATCGTGAAGCTTCTGCTTCTGGTACACAAAAATGTGTACAAAATACATTTACACGTGTTCAACACGTAAGTATTTTTTATAGAGTCTATGAATTCCATTTGTTTCCACTCACGTTGTTCGTGAAAATCATCCAATCATTTCTCTCAAGCATATTATCTGTTTCACATAAGATATTTGGAAATTTCGTTAACACTGTTGAATGAGATTTTATTCTATTATTATACAAGTTCTTGTGTTTCATGCAACAAACTGTGCACGTGAAATGTTCAAACATTTTCACGATCCACTGTTTCCATCGTTACACGATAATATCTCGCTTTCATCAAAGAGGCATTAATTAATTAAAGAAAGGGACTAGTATGAAACGAGTGAATTTCGGAGCTCGTTAGCAGTTACTCGACAAACGAACGTCTCATAAATTCCGAAATAATCCGTTCTATTATCATCTCCCGAAACTAGCTGAGGCTAGTTTCAATCCCTTGCCTTGTCAACGAGATGCTGAAATCGTAAGCTCAGGGCAGTAAACGGACGATCGCTCGATGTCTCAGCAACAGAGACAGACCACGCGGCACGGTTTTCGCGAATAATTTTACGGCGGGTGTCCCTCTCGTTATCGTTTCTCGGTGTAATGTTGACCCAGAAACGCCCGGACGTCCCGTTGGCGTTGGCTATTTTCCGGATTTATGCCGCTCCAGTTTCGCCGTGGCTCGTGTCATTTCTCAATGGCCACTTTTACTCGCTGCGAACGAGTAACACGCTGACATAACACGATGCGTTCCAATCCGTTGATCGGCCGCTGCATACCAAATCCCTTCGATCCGCTTTTAAGCAAGATTTAGGAAACTTTGCAGCAACCACGTGACAATCGAATACAATTTTTATACTTTTATTGATTTTAATAACTTTTGTACAAATTTGTTCTGTCAGACGGTTCTGAGAAAATTTTATTATATTTCTATACAGTTCGATAGGTTACAAGCTATATTAAAAGTAAATTAAGTATTAAAAATAAATCGACGAAGCTAGGTAAAATTTGCTTGCTCTCTTCCGAAATATTATATATAGGAAAACGTGTGAAATTGCGAATGCTCCATGAACGCTGTCTCAATATTAAAATTAGCCAGACAAAAATTTATTTATTTATAAAAAGAGAGCCGTCCAGCTAGTTATGCTCTTTCTCTTTCACGTGAAGGTGAAGAAAAAATTAGAAATAATTCGTAAGAAGGCAAATTCCCACAAATGCAATCGGAATATGAAAGTTGCAAGAAATGGACAACTATGAACTTGTCTCTAACGTCACAGTTCCCCGTCCTTGACAAGTTAATCAGTTCAAGAAACGATGTTAGCCTTAAAAAAGAGGGAAGAAACTAAAGAAAAGAGGGTGGAGAGAAAGAATACCACACAGATCTCTGAGAGACTTCTCGCGTGGTGTATAAGCGGCCGAAAGCGAAGCAGAAAGAGCAGAAGGAACAGGCTTGGACGCGCGGTTTATGGTGTCTGGAAGTCGAATGTCACGCGGCTGTTAAGGCCTGCGGCCTCGGCGTAATCTCGTCGAAGCGGTTCTTAGCCCCTTAAACGGTTGGTGCCAGTTAGCGCACCTTTTGTTGGAAACACGAACGAGGCGATAGAGAAGATCGAACGACGGAAAGAAAAGAAGCCACGAAGCCTCCTCCTCCTCCTTCGTGTTTGCTTCCCTCGACGACGACGACGACGACGATGGGAATTTAAACGAACATATCTCTGGTTATCTCGCGCCGAGAAGCGGAATTATTCTCTTTCGAATGGAATTAACGGGATTAACCCTGTCGCGCGTTATAGTTCGTTAATGGAGGATGTTCATCACTTTGTAAACGTTGACTTTGTCACTTTTTTTTTATCAAGGCGAATAAACGTGAAAGTTCCAAATTTTTCGTTTCGTTGCTCATCGTGCATACAAAAAAGAAGCTTGTAATTCCACATATGGTCGTCAATTAGTAAAAAAAAAATGCGCAATTTTTTCCTGATAATTATCACCATCATATCGAACGATAAATAGTATAAATTCTAAAAACGTGTGACAAGTACGAAACTGATTAATTCTGGTTCGATAAACAGATTGTAGGACTCTTTTACACTTTGNTAAACAGATTGTAGGACTCTTTTACACTTTGACAAGTCATTTTGACTTGTATTGGTAAGGTTTAGGTTAGGTTTAGGTTATGTTTAGGTTAGGTTGGTACAAATAGCCATGACACAAGATTATTTTGATTTCTAATAAAATTCATTACGTTATTTCTTTAGTTAACGATAAATTCAATAATTTTTATATAAAAATAATTTGATAATAAAATATTTAGTATTAATTCTTCTAGAATTGAAGAAAATAACATGACAGATATTATAATATATTTCTTGTCTGAGATTATTTATTATTTAATTAACAAATCGATAAAGTTTAATATCTTGCTTCTTTACGTTGCCTTTATCTCTATAATACTGGTAGACAACTTTCTGATTTATGAATTTTCGATAATTTTAACAGTTAGAATTTTGAATATTACAAAGAATTCCACTAAAATAGTTAGAATCGTCTACTACTCAATTTCATCTCTTTCCTAAGTTATTCTGATATTCATTGTTGTCTCATTACATCATTGCGGAAGGAAAAACGTAACACGACATAAAAATTTTAACCCCTGCATTTCGTTCCCAATCGGGGACTTAAATTTCAAATGTTCTATAGCAAATTAAGCAGAGAATTTATTAGTGCCCATACACGAACAGTCATGAAATGCAATAAGTAACATTTTTAAGTAGACTAACAGCCATATATATATTTTCAACTCGTGATAAAAATTCATGCAATAGAGGGTTAAAATAAAATTGTGAAACTAGTCATTTTGACTGGTGTGTTCTAGTTCTAGTGTCAAAGAAGCAGGCCTCGAAAGCATCGCGAAATTATGGCAAACTCGATTGGCCATTGGCCGAGTGTCGTTGCACCGGCGTGTTGCGTGCGTATCGATTTCAAGCGCGCGACAACGGCGTGCTAATGAACCGCAGAACGCGCTGGCGAACCAGCGATCAAACCAGCCTCGGCGATATAAGAACCGACGCGGCTCGGTCCCCTACTTTCTATACCTACAGGTGTCCCGTCCGCTTGGTTAATCCTTGTAATTAACGTTTTTCTCGTTTCGAATCCGTTCGAACGAGCACCGATCGAACCTGACGGCTGATACGCTCCAGTACTAAGGACGACGTGTCGTCGATGGATGTCCCTTTGATGTCCAACGGGGTTCCGATCATATTTTCTTTGAATTTCTGACGAGACAGAGTCCTACTACCACCACTATTCCAGCCTGCTCGTTCACAATGACGGGACTCGATGCATTGAAATATTCTACAAATACGAAGATTGCTACAACACGCGAGTTTCATGGTGGAAAAGATGATCTTTTCGTTGGGGAATGACGCGTTAGTTTCAATTGAGCCAAAGACTCGATAAGCGAGCAGATGAACATGTGCTTGGAATATATGGAATTCAAGGGACGTGTGTAATTTTTCATGGTGGAAAAGATGATCTTTTCGTTGGGGAATGACGCGTTAGTTTCAATTGAGCCAAAGACTCGATAAGCGAGCAGATGAACATGTGCTTGGAATATATGGAATTCAAGGGACGTGTGTAATTTGTAATGATGAATTTGACATTTTATTTCGGGGAGAGGCGATATATTGCGGATATTTATGCAAATTTTAAATACAGATTGCAAATGTAAATTGCACAGTGAGAAATTGTCGATGATTTAAAATGACACTTGCGGATATTTATGCAAATTTTAAATACAGATTGCAAATGTAAATTGCACAGTGAGAAATTGTCGATGATTTAAAATGACACAACTTTGTGGGAAAAAAAAGATCACCTGGTCTCATTTTAAGGTGCAAAGTTTCTACTTTCACAATAATGATGAATTTCCCTTTTTCGAAGGTGAGTCTACATCACATAGTGGCTGAAGAAATGAAGATACCTTTATTTTTTTCTTCTTTGAAACTATAAGAATTCAAACGTCTGTAAAAACGTTACAAATTTTTTTTCGCAACTTTGTTTTTCGTAGATGCATCATTGTTTTGAAGATTGAAGTCTCCCCTTTAGAACTTGCTGCTACGTACGATTTCTCTCGACATTTTTTTGAATGTTGGTCCTAATCTTCAAAGGT
>NIPQ01041571.1:0-10901 GCA_002806875.1 Lepidotrigona ventralis hoosana | reverse complement strand
TCTGTCTGGCGCGGGGGCAACAGTTTTCTGAAACTTTGTGCAAAAGATTTTCTTCAATATACCGCCGAGCGTTAGCTTGATTTGTTACACTTTGACTGTAGGACGAGCCTGTGAGACAATGAAACCACGAAACTGCAATTAGAGTTAGAAGAAGAACTGTCGTTCCCCCAACAATGTGTTGCAATGCGATGTAGCTGCGATTCTCTGTGTTTTGAATTAATGGAAATGCGATATTTTTCATACGCTGCAAACGGGTGAAACTGCAATTAGAGTTAGAAGAAGAACTGTCGTTCCCCCAACAATGTGTTGCAATGCGATGTAGCTGCGATTCTCTGTGTTTTGAATTAATGGAAATGCGATATTTTTCATACGCTGCAAACGGGAATTTAATTTGGTTTATGGCGAACTGAATTTTCAAGAATAATAGGATTTTTATGATATGAACTAATGACGCACAATCGAATAAGTTTGTTCTCCTATGAGAAAAGATTGCTTGTTCTACAAGTTAAAATTTACAAAGAAAAATTTATTATAATATTAAATAATTTATTATAACATAATAATATAAAATATAAATATATTATAATATAATAATATAAAATTTATTATAATATGCAATTCGTGTGTAACATCTAGCGTAATTTGGGTATTTAGTGTAACTTTGAGATCAAAGAATTGATATTTTTACTGTGTTTTCATAGTTGTGATCGATGAACATTTTCTTTCTTATTATTAATTTTCTACATTTTACCACGAGATCGAATGTTCTATAAAATTCACTCAAGTTTTATATTCATTTCTAAATAATTCAATGAACAATTTTTTGAATAAGTCATTTCATAAATAATTCAGTGAATATTTCTTTATTACAAAATTTGTATTATTCTTTGTTTGTATNTTTCTTATTATTAATTTTCTACATTTTACCACGAGATCGAATGTTCTATAAAATTCACTCAAGTTTTATATTCATTTCTAAATAATTCAATGAACAATTTTTTGAATAAGTCATTTCATAAATAATTCAATGAATATTTCTTTATTACAAAATTTGTATTATTCTTTGTTTGTATTTTTTGTATCCAAAGATTAATATGAATCAATTATAAATGCACTTTTGAATGTCATTAAAGACACATATTTCAGTCCTTCTAATATTTTTTTTCCACATTAAACAGATATACTTAAAATCACTTCATTGAAATTAATCTTCAATTACCTTTAGTTATTGTTTTTTTTTAAATTGATATTCTTGATAGTTAGTATTGAATATATACTAATTATTAACTACATTAACTCTTCTGTGTTAGAATTAAATTTGAAAAGATTCTTTAGATTGTATACATAATCTCGTTCTACTCAAACATTTGTACACGATTTTTTTTAAAATTCTCATTTTCCAATTTCGCTTAATAGCGTCCCAAAATATCCATTAATCGATAATCTGATGATTAATCGTGACAATGTAGATAAAAATTCGTGGAATGATCGAGTGCTTAAAGCACTAGTACGAGAGATTAAAGATTTTCCCTTGAATGTTGCCTAGTTTACTTGAAATAAGTAAAAGAAAATATTAGATCAAGAGAGAAAAAGATACATAGATTTTTTAAAAAAAAAAGTATATATCAATTTATATGATAGTCATGATAGTGAGTTCAGTTCTTATTTCGTGATGTGTTACATTTTAAAAATTATTATAATTTTACTTGACTTTTAAACTGCTTTACAATTCTTTTTATTATTTTAGTGATAATATATTACAAGTAAAAAATTTTTTAGACATTATGAAGAGAAACTTTCTTCTTATTAATTATAATATTAATGATAAATAATTACCAACATATTATTGGCAATATTTGTCAATATTAAGGTTAATTTGTTAATGTATTACACATTCGTAAAATTAATATATAATTTGTTAAAATAATTCTTTCATTAATATCTCTTCTTTATGAAACGTGAAAAAAATTATATACGACGAATACCGTGTAAACAATGTTCTCTATGTACAAATTTTTTTCAGCTTTATTTGTTATGTATGTAGAACCCAGTGACCGAATTTTCCAGACTGTCCCTCTTCGCGAATGTTGGAATCATTTTAAATTTGAGACTTCGAAACTGTCGAACTCTCGCGATTCAGCGAACTTGCGAGTTTGATACGCCTTTTTCTGCTTTCGTTGAGATTTCACGAACGTTTAAATTAAAGTTTATCAAAGTAATATTGTCAATGAGTCGTGAGTTATTGTTGAATTATACGATTTTGAGAAATCGTTTTCGCATTAAATGTTTAAGGTAGAATGGAGAAAGTTGAAACTAGCGATCTCCCTAAAGTATTAAGGGAATATTAAGAGGAAAGTTCTGGCAATTGAACGGTAATTAAATCAACGTTAAATTCTAATTTCGTATTAAATTCGTACTACTGCTAATTAATTGCTACTAATGTAAGTTTACCTTCAGAGTTGAGTCTTTCGATTTTGACAAAATCTACGGTTGCATATAAATTCTTTCAAAATACTATTCAAGGAGGTGTCGTTGCAGTATTTTACTGATTTATTCTTTGTTTTAGAAGAAGAAATTATATCATAATGAAAGAAACTGAATATGATGTGATAAATGAAAAGATTCATGATATATGTGATTAACCATAAAAATTTATGAAAATCCATTACAGTTGAAATATTATAACAAAGACTGAGAGGTCGAATTAAACAATTTCTTTGGCATGAAATGAAAATTGTATGTAAACTTTTTATGACACATGTACGATGACACTATATTAATATTATAAGTTTACTCAATAGATATTGATAATTGCAACTTGCTACTGATTTTAACTAAGCTGTATTAAATTTGTAATAAATTCTGTTTTATCAATCTTCAAATGTTAATACGATACAATATAAGAAAGAGATTCATATTGAAAACATATATCTATTATTAGAATATTATTATGAAAAGTTTGGAAAATTTGGGAAATGAAAATAGGAACTGAATGAAATTATTATATTATTATTTAAGATTTTTAAAATTTATCTGACATTCATATTTATAAAGTACACGAAATACACACAAAATAAAATAATAAATTCGAAATACACATTACACACACGAAAGATTACTATTAATTAAAAATAATATAAATTAAAAATTAAATACCTAAATGTTAAGTCACATATAATACTATACATAATTAGAAACTAAATATCCACAAATTTTATATTTTTATATATATATAACGTCTAATTATCTCAGTTTTATTTGTAATTTAATTATTAAAATTTATTTATTACCTACAAGAATTCTTCGCTATAATATTACAAAACTTGTGAAAGAATGGAACTTCTTGATTTACGAAATTGTTTTTGTGAACAATCGGATTGCCCCATCGATCTCAATTCTCGTTTCTATGAATAAATGAAGGCGTTTCGTTTCCCAAGTTTTGGGAACAAGAGATGATTTGTTATTTCAATGCATTCTGAACGGAATGATGGAATTCCTTATAGTGCCTAAGAATCGTGATGTAAGATCCTAATGCAAGATTGTAATGGCGCAATGTGACAGAGCCAGAGATGGATTAGAGCAGAGATTTCCAACCAGAAGAGGATTACTCCTAAGACTGAAATTTCACGATTTTAAGAGGAAAATTGCGCTTTCACTCACGTACTATTCGATCAAATTTATATATATACACGTACAGAAAAAAATGATAATTATTTACAAATTTGATGACCTTGAGACATATTGTTAGGTTAGGTTAGACACGATTCTGAACAACTTTTCTTGATATATTATTGTTAGTTTTCAAGATCGAAAACTATTAATACAGGCTTGGATTAGATTCACGTTAAATTTGAATGAATTTGCTACTAAAAGAACGGAAATATCTTCGTACGAAGTTAATATCGATATTAAATGACACAATTACAATGCGTATTAAGCTTTATATTATATTATCGTCATTCGAAATAATCTCAGCCATAATGTTAAAAAAAAAAACAACTATTCAACTATCAATTATATTACCGTCATAGCAAAAATTCAGTTATATAGCTTGCTAGTTATAATATTTTGCGAGTTACCTATAGTGAATATTCGCTCGAATTTTTTGTTAAGCACGTTCTCAGTTTTATGATTAATAATTAAATAATAATTCTTTGCCCAAATATTAAACGTTAGAGATATGATAAAAATATTGTTCAGAATGTTGATCTCATCACATTTCAAGGTGATCAGAATCTGCCAGTAAATCGTCCGCTTTGTAAATAATTATATAATCATTTTAGTTTCATTGAAATTAAATGAATTTAAATAAATTGATTATATATATAAAGTACTATTGAATTCTAATTTAATAAAAAGTGAATTTACCCGAAGTACTAATATGCTAAAGTAGAAGATTTTTTTGATTTTTTTTTTCTTTTTCTCATTTGAAATCCAATCTCTGCATCTTAGAGATGACATCATGATGTACGATGAAAAGAGGACATGGGGTGAGAAAGATTGAGAATCATTGGATTAGGGGCTAAACGATGCTGTGCAAGGTAACAAGAATGAATGCAAATGAACGTGAACGCATTTCTATAACAAATGGCTAACACAATGTTAATATATGTAGAATTAATAACGATGAATTAAACGAAATATCATCTAATTGTCATTCATTTCTTATTAGTGAGAAAATTAAGAAATGTCACTAAAGACCAGGTGTGTGGAAACAACGTGAAAGTTGGTTTCAAATTGCTTGATTACGCGAGTTGTTAATTAGTTTCCTGTCAACTGAAAATCTATTTAATATTACGAAAACAATTGAACTTTTATGAAATAAATGCGAGAGACTGCTATTTCTAACTATTCGGTATTTTAACCAAACTTTATCATAACAATGTTTCCCTTTCACCTGATTTTACTCAGGTGATAATTCATATTTTTTTTAAATGTCGAGGAAATAAATTTCGCATTTTGTTTTAGAGAAGATGAACATTTCTGTTAAAATTTAAAAAAAAAATCAAAATATTAGTATACAAATCGGTTTCATTTACTTTCATAAAAATTAGATTTTAAATGTTCGTTCATAAATAATAATAGTTTAGTATTTAATTAATAATGTATCTGTCTCTGGAATATTTGACAAATGATTTTTAGATGACTTTATGTCGAGAGACAATTTTTCAAAAAATACTTTTCATATTTTATTTTAGATATTCTTTAAATACATGAATCTAAAGAGTATATTTTTGATATTCTTTAAATATGTAACTGTCAAATATTAAACTAGAAGTCATTATTATTATTTACTTTATTTAGAGTCATTGTATGATCGTCAACATGTATAACACAGAAAGTATAAAAAGTATAAAAATAATAAATAAATTAAGAACTGAATATTAGTATTAATGCATTTAGAAACGGTAAAATCTAATTCTAAATTAATATAATACAAACTGAAATAGTAATTTACATTACAATTGGTGATGTAATTTTATATTTTGAAAAAAATAGAGAAGATCTTCACAAAGTTCCTTATCACTTAGACATGAATGAACTCCATTAGAAAGAACATATTTTAATTCTGTTAGGAAAAATTAGTTTGCCAACCAGCGATAATAATTACTTCGCAGCATTTTTATTGGCGACAATGTGACAACGATAAAGATATTAATTAATATGGTAATTTATATTAAAATTAATATGCTACTTTATAAACAAAATATTTTCTCGCTATAATTAGATTTCTTTAAAAATCAATTTAATCTAAATCCTTCAGTACTATTGTTAATCATTTGTTAACTATTTGTTTTTACTATTTCTACATATATTTGTCTGTGATTAACCCTTCTCGTCAATGATAATATCGATACTCGGGGAAAAAATGTGTGTCCTTTTTATCGTGATATTCGTAATAGCTATCTTCTACTTACAAGAAAGAGCTTTTCAACGTTAAATGGTTCACTTTTTAAATATTTCAATGTGCCAGCATCAGCTATTATTTATCGTCTATCCCACAGTTCTAAGATCTAGCAACAATGCAGGAAGAAGGAAAAGAAAACGTATTTTCGCGCAGTAAACAACCATGATTGTTGAATTCTCACGAGGATTTTTCTTCACGGTATTCGTTTGCTCGAAATTCTTCAGAGCCAGCAGCCCGTATTCAGGACCAACGAAAACTTTTCATGTAAACCATAACAGAACCATCCCTAGTAGATTTGCCAGTGGGAGCTGAGATTCAACGTTACGGTTCAGTGAGGGGTATCGAGGCGAGGGTAGAAATTTACGAGGAAGTAGGTTATTGGGGCGTGAAGTATGGCGAATGTGCGTTATGTTGAAACAAATTGCTCTTCCTTTTTTTTCTGCCAATGTATCGCAACGCGTGAGTTAGGATCCATTTTCTTATCACCTCATGTTGCCCCGGTGTGAAAAACAACAAAAAAATGAAACAAAAAAACTTCCTGTTGCCTAGATTTCTGTCTTATCGACATCGTTAAATTAATATTAATTAATTAATATTGTTTTTATAATGTAAAATATAATATAATTAAATTTTACATTGTAGAACATAAAGACTCGAAAGAAGAAAATAAATAAATGATAAGTATCATTATGAAAAATAAGCAACTATATGGTGAACAATTTTATGGAAAAGGAGAATATCATTTATAATATTAATTTTAAATCTTAACGTTACAGCTACCGAAATCTCCATCATAGAAAGTTAAAGTAAAAAAATACTATTTAGAATAGAAGTTCTTATTTATATATTTTAGGAATAATCATCTTCAAAAATACAAACAATGATGAATTTCAAAATTAGGTTACTTTGAAAGATATGTGAAATTGATATATTTGACGTAAATTGTATTCTTGCAAAAAAAAATTTTGTTTCGAAAGAATCGAGTCGCAAGAGACAGTTGAGACGTACAAGAATTAACTCTCGATGATGTTTCATCAGTCAGCAAGAGGCTGATCGTGATATATAAGCTGTCAACGTGAATAAACAGTAAGTGATATTGGATGAAACATCAGGAAGCTAACTTCGTGCCGGAGGTTTAGGTCTCCACAGTTTCCAAATAGGTTTGAATTAAACGCATATGAGAACAAATGGATCTCGTAGAACCGAGGGTGATTTATCGATGGCTTAAAGCGCAGTTTGCACGCGCATTCTTGCATCGATAACTGATAAAATTATGTGACAGCAGCAAACGCAATTTTCTTGCAGCTGAGAATTCAACAGAGAATTTTTATTCATTTTTTTTTTTCATCTACTCGTTATTCTTATTCATTCATGTTCATTGTACATTTGCTAAAAGTTTGCAACACAAATTGATCACGTACGGCCAGTATTTTTCTTTGGAAAAAGATTTTTTTAATAAAAAGACAATTTTTTAAATATAATGCTTAGTTTCCGAGAAAATTCAATTTTGATAATTTATAAGCACACGTGTACTGGGACAATTTTTAACGAAGCATATTCAAAGTTTATTTTCTTGAAAATGATGCCTTGAAAATGAAAATTTTATGCAACATTTTTGTACACATAATATCCTCGTGTCAATTATTCGCGCGCGGAATTAGCTAGAGTCGAATGTACCTGAAATTTTCAAACTCGAAGAAAGAATAAAAAATGTTTTATTCTTTACTTTCGACTCGTTTTTACATGTAAATTTCTATTTTCGGCTTGTACCACCATGACACTATATAATATGATTGAATTGAGAGAAAAGAAAGGAAATAAAAATTTCTGTTCCAGTTGTTTGTTATAATTTTCGTTAAATTAAAATATATAACTATGCTATTTGAAAATATTTACTAATCTTCTTTGTCGAATTTTTACATCTCGATTTTTTCATACCTATTTCTTGTATTTATAGATTAGGAAATATGAAACTTAATAATGTCCAGAACTAATTTTTCTGTACATAAATAATTAAATAGTACAAATTAAATAATAAAATTAAATAGTAAAATTCACGAAAATTTATCTTCATTATCCATTTAGATGTACAACAGAAATATTTTCGGATACGGTATTTCGAATATTTTGTGAATATAAATTTTAAAATTAAATATCTAATTATTAATTTCAATTTTTTTTCATACGAAGAACATTTTGTATCTTATATTTAGGAAATAAGATATTTTTGTGCAACAACTTAAACTGCGTAATAGTACATTTTCTGTCTTCATTTATGCACATTTATGCATCGCTTAAACATTATTTTAACTGTGACTCGTTCATTAAGGTTGGAAATTAAATTTAAGGCGTAGTCTTAGTTTCGTTTTCATTAAACTTCACGATATGAAGCATCTTGCTGTGAAACATAGAAGACTTTATGTTCCTCTTAAATCAGAGGAGAAGCAAATATTCTTCACTACATATATGTAGTATGTTCTAGTATTAAATTACAATAGAAAAGAGATTGATTTCTTAATCAAAAGTGTATCAAATATATTTGAAAAATATATAATATAATTTCTTTTGTTTGTCATCATTTTCGAGTTACAAGTTTTAAAAGTTTATGAAGTGTTTGAATTTCACTAATTCTGGACTGCACAAGAGTGTCTAATCAATAGAAAAATTAAGTGAAAAAAACTTTCTCGTTTAAGACCTCATTTTCAAGAAAGCTTAATTAAAAACTGATTCAATAAATATGTAAATTCAATATTTGTAAATCTACACAATTACTTATTTTCACAGGTAGAAGATATTTAATGCAGCACCGATTTTCTCAAACTCTCATCCACAGATTAATGAATATTTATGAATATTTTACAAAATTATTAATAAAATGTATTCAACAATAACGAAATTATTACTTATAATTTCGGAAGAAGAAATTCTTGAACGTGTAGCAAAATGATTTGTAAAAAAAAATTCGTACACACAAGAGAATCTACATAAAAGAGCAGTGAAATTTGAAAGAAATAGAAAAGGAAAGAGAGTTATTAAAATTCGAACAAAACACTTGATTGAAAAAAATAAAGCCTCTGTAGTTCCATGAACAGTGAAATAATATTAATGCAATGTAATAAAGTTTTTTTTTTCATTATTGCTCGTTTAACAAAGTTTGAAGGAATTCTAAATGAGTTAATTAGGCTTGTAGCTAAACATATCGATCTATAGTATAACCAAGTATATGTTTTATTTCAATTATGCATCTCAATCTTTAAAGTGTCGATGTACAGTAGTCCCCACTTAAGCGTCCACAGTCGGAATTGAAAGCTGTGTATGCGAATTTTACCGAAATATCACTCACTTGACATTATATATTACTTGGTACGAAAAGTGTGGACGCTTAGTATAGTGTAGTTTAATCTGAGTATATTCAAATGAAGTTATAATCAAATTGTAATTATTTGATAATTGCCTTGTTAACCGATGGAACTTTCTATTCGTCATTACTTCTATTTATAGTCAGTCGATGCAGTAAAGAAAGAATTTTTAATGACTAATGCCCAACTCTGTCGACGTCAGCACTTCAATCGAGAATAATCGGGAAGATGAGAGAGAAAACTGATTGGTAATTCGTATGCAACGAGAGAGCCTAGCTTTGACTGGATTTCGCTGTGATCGTCTCTGGACTTGGAGTTATTCGTGGCACCGATGCCAATTATTCGAGAGTTAGTTGTTTCTCGTGAATGACGTGAGTTATTCGCCGAGATTTGGCCAGTTATTGGTCGAATCAGACTGATTGAGCGGGTCATTCGAAAGATCAGTTACGCGTCCATCGTTGTTCTACAACTCTTCTATCGTTTCTTAACTAATTTTGGATGAACAGCAACGATACTTTTCTCATACACACGATAACCCATACACACAAAATTTCTGCAAGTTTCATTGTTTTTTTAAAAAATTCGCGCCACAGTTTTNCCGTTTTTTTTTTTTTTTTTTTTTTTTTTTCATGGTGTCGTGTCATTTCACTCTGGATCGTAATAATAAAGTACAGGCGCTATAATTGGAAAGTTCCACAGACAGGCGTTTGATTTTACGCGCAGCAGCTTGTGTGTAAGTCGTTCATCCCGTGAAACGATCCTGCCCCGATAATTAACCGTGAAAAGTTTTCAAATGAAAGGCCAGCTTTGATCCACCACAGGCGAACTATTATGCCGTGAGCAAGTGAGCAAGTGAGCCTGCGTGGATAAAGTTTGAACGTGCGTCGGATGAAATTTCAACGGTAATAGAAGCGAAAAGCAATTTAACACGGGGTACACAGCGGCCCTGTTGTTCACCTATTTCGTTTGTTAATGCAATTCTATTTCATTCGACGTCAGGTAAATTTCAAATTGCGACACGGCACAACAGCCGTGATTTATTTGTTTCTCTCTTCGATTAAATTCGATTCGTAGATTGGAAAATATAGTTTGCAGCGGGCTCGAGCAAGCACACTTTATTTGCCACAAAGTCGGAAATAAGAATCTAGGGTAATTTCGATTGATTTGTTATTGTTATTTTGGAAATGACACGGCACACTTTTATTGTATGCGAGCGTGAGATTGAAATAAGTCATTTCCAAGTGATTTCTTGTTTTAATTAATTCGAATGAAATAACAAAGTTGACGATACACATCGCTTGAATCACAGATCCGAGTTTTTCCACGTAGCTAAGTTTCATTAGAACAGGAAGGAAAGCTGTTAAAGCGCGAATTTATGGAGAAATCATTACTTTCCAAATAACAATGCCATTTGAAAAGGTATCATGTTCTGTAATGTCGTTGCTTACTTTCCCCCGTCGCTTTCATTTGACTTTTTAAAATTCAACAGAGGTGAATAACGCCTGTTCCCTGTTTTCTTTTCCTTTTCTTCGCATGATTGCGAACTCTCACCTGACTTCCATTCCCAACTTTACTTTTCTTCGTCCTCTTGTTATCTTCATTTCGTTATTCACATTTAAATCGTTTTTTTTTTT
>NIPQ01041538.1:0-10932 GCA_002806875.1 Lepidotrigona ventralis hoosana | reverse complement strand
TGATCCGTCCTGTAAATAAAACGAATTACTCTAATTCCGAGAATTTTCCAGCATAACGTTTGTATATATTTCTCCTTTTTATATTGATAGTTCAATCTTTTCATCTTGTCCTCCTTTCCTTCGTATGATTTACACAGTTCCTTGTATCAGAGTACGAACGAAACGATCCATCGTATCAGACACGTAGCAATGCTTGTATTATTTTAATAATATTTAGAGGACAAAAAATTTCAAGTAAAAATTTATTTAATGGAATTCCATCGTATCAGACACGTAGCAATGCTTGTATTATTTTAATAATATTTAGAGGACAAAAAATTTCAAGTAAAAATTTATTTAATGGAATCAGTTGTGTTTAGTTCTTAGTTGTGCCT
Organism: Lepidotrigona ventralis hoosana; assembly: GCA_002806875.1. Lineage (NCBI taxonomy): Eukaryota > Metazoa > Arthropoda > Insecta > Hymenoptera > Apidae > Lepidotrigona > Lepidotrigona ventralis. Next base: position 10,558 of record NIPQ01041538.1, on the reverse strand, counting down.
ATATTTTTTTCTTTGATATCTACAGTTTTTAAATATACTTTTTGTATTAAATGACTGATGAGTATACCATAATATATGATTTATAATATACAGGTAATATCAGAATAATATTATATAGAACTTTAAATAATTTTTTTTCTTTGATATCTACAGTTTTTAAATATACTTTTTGTATTAAATGACTGATGAGTATACCATAATATATGATTTATAATATACAGGTAATATCAGAATAATATTATATAGAACTTTAAATAATGAAAAATATTTCTCTACTATAATTTTTTTTTTTTAATACTTTTCTCTGGAATATCTTTCTTCCTATATCGTCTACATTAAGTAAAACTATAAATTCATTGATATAGAAAATTCTCCTCAAATAAACATTCAAAAGAAGAATTGAAAAAATTATATATCGTTAAATACTATTAACATTTAAATGACTGTAGGAATATCTACGTAGATATGAAAAGATAAAATGATCGCATATGTTTCAGAAAATGTTTTACAAACATTTTGTAAGTTTGTAATATAAATGACGATTTTGATATTGAAAATTTGTCGTATTTTTCAAAAAATTCAAAGAATTCAAAGAAAATGAAATTAATTTGGTATTTGATCAAGTTTCAACAGCTTCCATACTCTTAAGCCGTCGGAACAGGCATCGAACTATTTCTGTTTATACCACTGTTGTTAATGTATATCGTACAATGAATATATAACACTTTTCAATAATTAATGAAGGAACTACATGAATAATGTTATCGTAAAGCGTTCATCTTTCTATTGCGTATTAGTTATCCAATTTATTTCTTATTTATTTTTGCGTGTTACGCGATGTACGATCCATTATAAAAAGGATTTCAACGAAGTTTATTACAAAATCATGAGGTTTCAATGCTTATTTAAAGGTATGAATTCATGACTAAAATACTTATGAATCTTTGAAAAATATTTTAGCAAATTGGTGATAGATTTTTGTAAAGTTGAGTCCAACATATTTGTATTCATAAAATTTCATTACAAAAACGTATACCTCACATACGAATTGGACGTGATACGTTTAATTACAATTAAAATGTTAATCAAAGTTGATTCTTAAATAGCTTATTATATGTACATATTATTTTTTGTAAAAATCTTTCATGTATATATTATAAAATAATATATGTATATATTATTTTCTGTAGAAACGTTTTATACTTGTTAGAATTTCCAATATATTCATTTCTTCTCTATTACCTATTATAATGATAATAGTACAATAAATTAGTAAATAATATCATAAATACTATAAATAGATTCTATGTTTTTATATGTTCGTGGAAAATTTGAATGCACAAAAATATATAAAATATCCAAAATTTGCTATTTGTTATAATATGTAACAAGTGAAACAAACCTCTCTGCCCACGTTCTACATTTTCAATTATTTTCACAAAAATATAAATTTGAATAAAAATCCACAATCACTTCCATCCACTTCATCAATTATTTTTACAAAATTTATTGTACAAAAATTCACAGTCGCTGCTCCTCGATTATTTTCACCGTAATGTAAATTCGCTGTACAAAAATAATAAAGAAAATTGCTTTTGATTTGTCGAAACCTATCTCTCCGCTACCTTCAAAAAAACACGTACTTGATGGATCGATTTTCCTCATAAAGTTCGGCAAGTTCGCGAAAGTTGTGTAAAATGTGTTTAGCTTTTCCACGATCTGTCGTTGAAGTGCTTTATCTTCAGTTGTGCATGATTTAATAATACCATGCTAATTCGATGGTCAATAATATAAAGTATATTATCATTCGAATCAATATAACGCCAAGTACTGTCGTTGCAGTATCATAATTGTTATCCATCACGTGACGCACGAAATACAGAAATCATGGTTTGCTAGAACATCGCTCGTTTATCGACCAACGTTGTTCGTATTATTGGCTCATTTTTTGAAAATTCAATGCATCCTCTGTTGAATTATTTTTTTTTTCTTTTATATATTTTTACTTTTATTCTTTTACAAACACGGGAAAAACTTTCGTGCATTATTGAAAATCGTGCGGCCAATCGGTTGAAGGTACTACCGCACAAACGTGCGCACGAGATTGCGAGCCGTCGCAAAGATATCACTTTGTGTTCTCGTCTGACTAACGAAATAGATACCTTTATTGATACGAAATTTCACTCATCGCGTCCGCTTTACGACGACGCTGTTTTATGGCTATTTAAATTTATACGGACAGAATAGCGAAAGAAAAACACCATTGAAATAAATTTTACGTATTCATCGTGATGTATCGTCGGTACATTGTTCTGATGTTTTCACAGGGCTTACAAACTATAGGAACGCACAGCACTGGAGTTATTTGAATTTTGTCTGATTCAGTATATTTCTGATGTTAAAAAGGATCTTAAGTTTGTGAAAAATATGAAAGAATTGTTATTAACGTTAATTGGTAATTTTTTACATCCTTCTTCTTTTTTTTTTTTTCAAAACTCCAAAAACTTCTATTTCGTCTACAACACGTAATTTTCATTCTATTGAATAAATGTAATAAATATTTCTATTGATTCTATCTTCTCACTCGTAATAGAACACTTCGAATCGATAACTCAGCACATACAGACAAAAATCAATTTCGATCTGCATTCGAATTGTCCCATTTCATTTCAAGTATTAGTCCAATTAATTTTCCATCTGGCTACAATTACGTGCATCTCTATTTTCTAAACTGCTCATCAATCCTATCCTCTTATTCCGCATCAACCAATCCTCCACTGATCTAGTTATAATCACGCATATTATAGTATCGCTAATCACGGGTAGAATACCGAATGAATGAATCGGAATCGAACGTAACGAGACACTTCGTGTGCGAAGGATAATTCGCAAGTAGATCGCGTAAAAGGATCATCAGCAGCTAATAGAGCTGCTCTTGATCTTCTCGAAAAACTGGAATTCTTATCGTCGCGCCAAGGGGTCGTCGCGCGGCCGATCTATAAATCATGATGATTCGCTTTACGGTATTTACTGTTAAGCCAAAATTGACGCTTGCCAAGCGTAAAAATCAGTGATTTCGTTACCACTATGTATCGAGGGATAGACACGCTCATTGGCTACGTGCTGTTCCGCCCCCGCAGCCCCGCCAATCAGACCAGCCGCTCTCTCTCATCGATCCAGACCATCTACACTATACTCAGCCGCCATACTCAACTTGCCCATTCCTCTATCCTTCGTCGACCATATACCGATCTGGAATAAGACTCGGCGAAATAAAATTCTATGCACAGGCAGAAATTGTTGATCAACACCACTCACGACCGAGGGGTTAATCCTCCGTATCTCTTGACAACGTGCCAAAAAAAGGAGTTACATGCTAGGCCTGTTCATCGGGGGAAGATTCTACTTCGATGGTGTGTTGACAGAGTAAGAATTGTCGTTCGTTGCTTTGATCGATCATGTAGAAAGGATTTCTAGAGATTTTGTTAAGTATATTGTACGTAGTTGTGCGTTTTATGAGAAGTTTTATGTATCGGCTGCGTAAATTGTTGACTAATACTACTTGGCTAGTGGTTGCGTCTGTTTCTACTTGATCTCAGAAAGAAGTTTGATTCGTAATTTATTTTTACAATTATTCTGTCTGTTAAAACGAGAGAAGTATGAAACATAACAAATTGAAAATTACGATAGGATTAATATTAGGGGTTGATATGAATTGTTGACTAATACTACTTGAACAGCAATTGCGTTTAATTCTATTTATCATGAAAAAAAAAGTTTCTTGAATTATTCTATTTATTAAAACAAGTGAAATATGGAATATAACAAATCAGAGGATTAATGTTAGGCAATGACATAAGTCCTTGACTAATACTACTTGAATGGCGCTTGCGTCTGTTTTTGCACAGTATTGTATCGATTATTTCTTGAAAGAAATTGTACATTTTGCCGAATAAATTTAAGTCTGATACACACTTAGTAAATCGGAGATCATAATATAATTAATTATTCAGAAAGTTTGCTAAATTACATTCACTGTTTCATTGACAATTATTCGTATGTTTCTATTCGTACGTAATTATTAATTATCTATTTATAAATTAGTAAAAATCAGTAGTAATCACTGATTCTAATTTTAATAATAAGAATTTTTATGATGCAACACTTGCTCAATTACAATTTGCATTCAATGTAACAGAATTCATTCGAATTACATTATCAACCACTTTTGAAGGAAAGATGCGTAAATGATATCCAAAAACTGAAAAACTCTCTCATTATAACGTAATGTTAGAATATAATAATAACAACTCTCCGGTTATAATGTAATGTTAGAATATCATGAATGAGCATAAATAAACTATTAGTATAAAATTTTCGAATCGACAAAACTTATTAAGGGAAATCATAATTTATTACCTGAATGTGAAAAGATATATATCATATCTTACGTAATAAAATTATTTTATGTGCAACGAAATCTATTATTCATGTCAATTAAACTTTCCAAATATTTTATGAATATTTAAATCTGAATGATACACTATTTAAAATTTCGAAAAGCGAATTTTATATTATACGAAAAATTTACCAATTATACAAGTTATTCTTTTTTTACGTTATAAAAATCAAAATAAAATTTATTAAGTTAGGTTATCTATTAGGTTATTAGGTTATTAGTTAGGTCATTGAAGTTACGTTTTTATATTCTTTTTCGTGATACATAATTTTTCAAGTAATTCTTTTAAAAGATTTTTGATTTTTTAAATTTGAAAGAAATATTCTATTAATTTAATATTCAAATATTTTCATAATTTTAATGCATTGTAATAAGTATTTTGTAATATTTGTAATCTGCATATTCACATATTTTATATACTTTTGGAAAAAAACTTCGGAGAAGATTAATATTCTTAATTTACCTCTAAAAAAAGCTAATGCCATTAATTTTTTAGGTCATTTCCTCTAAATTATTTATGACATCGTCAGCGACATGAGTAAATGAGCAATTTTAGCAATAGTTAAAAATTAACACTATTACTATTATTGTACTATTGTTATGCTATACTAAGATTAATATTTTAATAATAATTAAAGATTAATATCTTGTGGTACGCAAATTCAGCAAATCAGAGAAGTAAATTATTAATTGATAAATTTATATTTCTTATAAATTTCTAAAATGAAAAGATTTATTCTCTGTCACTTTATTATTATAACTCTGTCGAATTATTAATTTAATTTAATACTTTTATATTGCTTCAAATCAGTTACAAAAGTTTCAGTCAAATTCAAACTAAGATAAACCTAAATCGATTCACTTTCAATTGGATAAAATTTCTTATTAATTGTAATTTATAAAATGAGAAAAGAGTAGAATATTAATCAATAAAAAAATATTATTTAGCCACTAAAAAACAGATTCAACTATATCTTGTAAAATGTAATTCATGTACAATATTATATTTAGAACTTCACAAAACTTCTGCAATGGGAGCAATTCTTCAATTCCATAATAATCAGTATTACTTACATTTTCTTTTAACAGGTTATTAGTAACATTATATTATTTGTTACACGAATTATTACTAAATGACCAGTGTGACATTTCGCACGAGACTCTCGCAAGCGCGATGAATTGTTCTTAAGTATGACGGAGCGATATTCTTGCGTAATCGTTTCTCATCTATCATGGTTACCCGACAAGAACGGGTGTAGATTTCCCAGAAAAAAGGATAAATTTTGTTTGTACAGATCCAATACTTATCATGCGTTGCGCAATTCAAAGAAAATGAAGATACAGTTTCACGAGTAGCATTGACATTGTTTAAATAAAAATAAAATTTTCTTTTAACCTTATATTTTGATCTAAATTTTATTCTAATAGAATATTTTATGATATTTTTAATTTTTAATATTAACAATCGTGTGTTATTCATTAATCAATAAGTATAAATTCATACAGTGGATATAAGTAGTCCTCGAAATGTTCAAGCACATCTAATTTAGATGAACTTAATAATGATATTTTTCAATGTTTTATATAATCAGTTGCCATCACGACGTTTGAAAATTAATTAAACCAGATAAAAATTGAATAAAAACATCTATCAATACCTTAAACGTGTTCTAATATAAATATTTAATAACCTATTGCTTTAGAGGCATTATATAGAGAATTCACATTGTACATTAATTTTTCACTACATGCAATAAATGTTGTCTTGCTAGATCAGTTTTAAATTTGGTCAATATAGTCATGACTATCTCGTTATATATATTAAAGTATTTTATAGTATAAATTTTAAAATATTTTATAATATACAATATACATATAATATAATACAAGTACATATGTATATACACAGTATACAATATATACGTACATATATACAAATCGCCAATCTGTTTGTATAAATTTTAAATGAATTATGACTAGATTAAATCTAGGAATGGGAACTAAATAATATATCTACTTTGAGTACTTCACATATTTTTGCCTACTATATAATAGATCCCGCGTATTTTTACACTCTTAAATTTTCCCAAAACACGTGAACATGCACAGCATAATTATTACATTTTCTCGACAAGAGCCTGTAAACAAGAACCGAATAATTTACAAATTTCGTACGTGTGAGAAGGGCTGTGTGATCTGAATAAAAGATACGTGAGATTTAAAGGAATACGCGACAAGAATCCGTACTAATCATCAAAAGTGATTATCTACGTTAGTTCTATCTAGTTAACACGCAGCCTCGTCATTACTGCGGCCGCAGTAACGACCGTATATGGCGATGGCAGAGTTTCTCTAATGGAGGTCTGCTTCTACCTACTCAGCTCGGTGCACCTATCCGCGCAACTCTATCTATGCCACCATCCTCACGACTAAATTCGCCCTCTCTTCTATCTTCTATCCTTCTCTGATTCATCCTTAACCCTCTTTGTCACTCCTCTCTACACTGCTTCTATACCCTTTCCCATCTTCTCTTGTATCATCCCTTCTCCTCGCTATTACTCGTCTTTTTTCAATTCCTTTCACATCTTTTGTTTCTCCTTTCTTGATCCACAATTTCTATTCTGCATTTTCAACCTTCATTTGTGCGTTTTTGTTTCTTCCTATGCTTTCTTTCTTTGTATCATTGGTAATTTTATTTTAGATTCCTAAACGCTCGTTGCATTTTAAGAAACTGTGAATCTCAGAGAAAGAACTTTCCTTACTTTTATTATTCTACGAACATTTGTGAATTTATATGAGATGCTATTTAAGAAAAAAAAAAAAAAATATAATTTGCTAAGCTGTCAAACGCAATGTTACGAATGTCGACCTTTATTTCACACTTTACTTTACAATTAAATTAAAAATATGTGTTACAAAAAATACTTTTTAAACTCTTTATTACTCCACTTCGGTTCACGTCCCAACTATCCATTCCTAAATAAATAATATACTCGTTTTGCTTCTACTCGGTCAAAAATATCAGTAGATGTAGACTGTTCGCATCAGGCCATCCTATGCAGCGAGCACTGTTCGTCATTTGTCTCGCCTCGTCCTTATCCCTTTCAAGTTGGCCAAGTGGTGCTGTGGCACTTTCGTCTGATTCTCGTCCCGGGGCATTCAAGCCCCGATGTTACACGTCATTTCAGTTCGCCAGAATGTCGCGGCCCTCGTTTCCCCATTTTCACTGCTCGACGATCTTCAGCGACGCTTGGCACAGCTGTCACGCTGGAAACTACTTTCCGGACCTCGGCCGCCGCCAATTATTAAAATAGAATCTTCCGGCCACAGTCTTGACTTCGTTGCAGATAAATTGGAAAGCACTGATTTCGAAATCGTTATTAAATGTTTGCTATCATTCTTTTCTCATTCACAACGGCTGTGTGAAATACTAATCACTAATTGAGATGTGTGTCTTAATTTCGTTCATTTGCGAGGAAAACTGTATCTCGGTAATCATATAGTGACTTAGAGTGTATCACTGTAATCTAAGAAATTACTATGTAATTTGAACGATAATAATATGATTTAATACATTGTAAGTTAAACTACATTACAATGATTGAATTTAGTATTTATATAATTTATAATTATTATTCTAAAGTCGAGCCGCATAAAAGGCGGAAATTAATTTGATTAAAAATGAAGCTTTCTCGTAAATAAATATAATGTACTGTTAGAATTGCGAAATTCATGCGAAATTTAAAGATGCATATAACCGCACAAAAATGAAACATCCAGAGTAATGCAACTGTTCTAACATATAGAGAACAAAACTATTTAGAATCCATTGTATTGATACTTATTGATTTTCAAAAAAAACAGTCTAATTAATAGTCAAGATTTTTAAATACATAAAAAATATATTAATGTAATTAATATTTACTCCTTTCTTTAAATTAATTTCCATTATAGCTGCAAAATTCGATCAATTCTATAATCTAGAACTTCTGAAATTCTGAGAAATCTAATTGTTCAATTAGAATCTGAATCTTTAAAACTGTGAAGAAACGTAGTATACATATGTGAGAAAGACAAAAGACAATAAATATTAGAATGGTGAAAAAATAGCGTCAATCAAATATAAAGAAGATATGTAGCATGTAAGTAATGCCTAGTATACTTCCTTAAGAAATGGGATTAAAAATACACATAGAATTATAGACAGGTTTTATTCCGTTTGTAAACGATCTTTAGACATTTCTAAATGTCAAAACGTTTTCATGTATGAACGGCTTACTTGCCTTGCAACACGTAATGTTACAAATAAGTGTTTACGGTTACTGAATAATTTGGCAGTGAACATTATTAAGGGCTACAGTTGAAGATAAAATGATAATATCAATATCGTAATACCATAAGTAATTCTACTGTAAAGTAGACTAATAATTAGTTTTCTTGCTTTATTAATTTTCTACGAATATCTATAGAATATCTATAAAATATCTTTATACTAATATAAAATTAGTAGGGTTTAATAAATGAGATTAAAAGTGTGAAACAAAACGTACGACATTAAACATATTAAGGGTACGGACTCGTTCTACTTACGTATCTGTTGTGTACGCTGTATTTCAAGCAAATCATAAAATTGTGGAAAATTCATATAATTTATAATTAATATTTCATAACTCTAAATGCATACACATTTTATAATATTTGCAAGAATAATAAAATATTGAAATATTTGCGACTGACAATTAAGTTCTTCTATATAAAAAATCGTAAAATCCTAAAGTGAACACAAAAAAAATACAGAAGAATACTAATGATTAATATTGTATTATTAATCATTGTACTAGCTGCTTCTGTTCCATATTTAAAAATATTCTTTGCTATTTTTCAACGAAGGATATAAATAGGCTGCTGATTTTTACGTGTTTGTAAAAAATTTTAAAGAGCAAAGGATATACATTTATATTGTATATAAATTATACAAATATTTAAAAATATATAAAATACTCAATAGTGTTTTCTGTAGCATGTATATAATATTAAAAAATACATAAAATATAAAACATCCAACAGTTCTAGCATTTAGCACCTACATGGAACGATTTTCTATCAATTCTGGTTTTTTAATTATACTCTCCAAAATATGAGTTCGTATTCAAAATCCGTAGAATTACAGTTCTACTTTCCATTCGTCTAGTTCCAGCTTTGAACTTAAAATTGGGCTCGTATCAAACACATCTGACTCCTCGATGAAAAGGTCAAACATTTATACACGTTTCTGTTAGTTCACTCGATAGTTATTTTATCGACTTTAGCTACCGCCTGGAACTTTCCAATGCATTCATTTCAACACAAAAATCACGTTGACCCGTGTCGTTATTGAATAACTTATGCAAAATATACAGGTATTATCGGATTTTATCGCATATTCCATTGTAAAGAAGGAAAAAAAAAAGTTTCCCCGACAACGAAAAACAGTTTGCAAACGTCGAGCATGGTTTTTAAAGTTTACGTGTACCAAACATTCACATTGTTCTTTCCACGCTGAAAAGAATCTTTGTTAGCGAAATGAACGAAAAAAAAAGCGATTTAAATTCGCGACCAGGGAATTTAAAGATTCTATTGTTAGTCCGCTATAATATGTCATTTTACAGGAAAACACGAAACCGTTCTCAACCAGCCAATGATCTGCTTTCAGATTTAATTCATAATTAACGTTGTTGCCCGTATTTTTTTTTCTTTTTATTGATTTTAAAATAGTGATACAAACGAGATCTTTTACTCGACGCGACGTTGGTAGCACAAAATTAAAAATTGTAACGCGTGTATTAAAATATTATGAAATACGTTGCCCGTATTTTTTTTTCTTTTTATTGATTTTAAAATAGTGATACAAACGAGATCTTTTACTCGACGCGACGTTGGTAGCACAAAATTAAAAATTGTAACGCGTGTATTAAAATATTATGAAATACGTGTGCATTTCTGTGGATAATGAAAGTTTTTAATTTTGTTTATATATATAATAATTTTTAATATTCACCAATCATAGCATCTATGTATTGAAATGTTATGAATACGTGTATTAATTTTTTTATAGTTTGA
>NIPQ01041536.1:0-10893 GCA_002806875.1 Lepidotrigona ventralis hoosana | reverse complement strand
CCACACACACACACACACACACAGCGACAAACACCTTGTAGCACGTTGTCGACAAACGGAAACACACAACAAGGCGAACGTTGCCTTTAGAACGGAAAATCCCGAGTAACCGATGAAAAAGGGAAGAGAGAAGAATGGAAATTTAATTGGCAGTCGAAGCTGTTAAACACGATGGCGTGGATTCATCGTCTCCAAGTATTCGAGCTGAACGAACGTGCCGTTGTTTAAATCGTGCACGCTCATTGCATGTGTTTCGCGTGCTTTATTGCAAATTATACCTCGCCCATCTGTGACGGATCGTCGAAAATTACGTTGAAATCGTTTGATTTACTTTTTTTTTTTCAAATCATTAACTTTACTGGCAAATATCTCCTCTTTTGTGAAATTCTCTTTGACTCGCTTGATTCCGTGCACATAAGCAATCTTTGCAATATTAATCGTCCCAGACGAAATAATTCAGCTTCGAAATAATTGGCGTGTGCCCAGAGCCACCAGAAACAAATTATCATGTTAACAGAAAATTAACGCGTAACTGTACAAATAATTTCATCAGATATCAACGATGAATCTTAAAGGAGTTTCGTCTCGACTGCAACAACAAGCGTAATTATTCGACGCGTTTGTCACAGGTGACCCGATGCATTAGTTACGTAAAACTAATGTGACTGTCGTCGCAACAGAAAGCAATAAGTTGTCTTGCGTAGAACGAGCCTGAAGACACACATACATATAGTTGACTGATAGTATGTAGTTTAAATAACGAACGAACAATTAGCGCACCTGCCGCATCTCCATTGCGCCGTTTGCAAAACGTCCCGATAAAAACGTAGGTATACATACATAATATATATATATATATATATATATATTATTTGCGATCGATTATAGATAATTTAAGAACGAAAATGAAGCAAGTATCGTTTATTACCGTACGAGGAGGAGCAAACCTAATCTAACCTAAACCTAAACCTAACCTAAACCTTGTGAACTTGTCAAAATTAAGTGATCTGAGAAACGTAACCTAACCTAAACTTAAACCTAACCTAACTGAAACCTAACCTAACCTAAACCTAAACCTAACTTAACTGAAACCTAACCTAAACCTTGCGAACTTGTGTCAAAGTGTGATTTCCGTCTTCAAGTGATCTGAGAAACGTTTGATTTTTGTCCGAATATGAATCGAGGAAATTCTTTGCTATCCAAATTGATTAATGACAACAAAATTTATTTATTATCATTCGTTTGTAATCCGTGAAATTTGTGACGCATCTATTATTCAGTAGAATCAATTGAGTCGGATAGATTCGTTCGCGATTTCACAGGAGAGAGAAAAAGAGAGAAGGACGTCGGAATAATTTAACGTGAACTATATATTCGACATATAAATATTTCGTGGCGTCTTACATTTTCATGAGGCTTTGCCTCTGTCGATCGTGCAGCGTTTCACACTGTTGGCTAAGAGTTAATTAATCACCGATTATCATCCGAGGGATACGTTCAATTTATCGTTGATCACGCTTGCTTTGCCATCAATCGGAACCAATCGTGCGAAACGCGTGTTGCCTTCTGTCGAAACGTCAATGCCAAATCCGAGGAGGATACATATATATATATATATATATATATCATAAATCTTTGTCAGCCGAGTGTATCCGTGGCATGAAAACTAATAATAAAAAAAATAAATAAATAAATAAAAGCTCATTATTTAATCTTTACGAAATAATGTATCAACGAATTCGTATCAATCGAGAACTTGACAAAATTTCAATTACTGTGGTCGGCGCTTCCTCGAGGCAAGGACAATGGAGACGCGGTGGAGGAAAGATCTGCATTTAATTTCAAGAAGCGAGAAACAACCCCTCGCCTTAACAAGGGGGATGTTAGACATCGACACACGTGTATATACGTCGTCGTGAAACGACGTGATCGATGCAGATCGTGCGTCGCTAATGAGAAAAAAGAAAAAGAAAACACAATCTCGACTCGTTTCGATCACGTGTTCCGACATTTGCGAGCTTTATCGTGACATCGTGACCTTTGCTGCACATTTAAATTCCACCAAGCTAAATCTAGAAATTTCGTGCAAGACTGAATTTTAACTTTCCCTTTGTTGCGCCGTCATTNAATTAAAAAAATATATATATATATATATATATATATATATATATATATATATATATATGAATGGACTTTGATTAATTTTCTTCTGACCAAACAGTAACACGATAAAGCTTGAAAAGGTGGCATTTTGACAATTGTACGTTCGTGTGTTTCTTTCGTTGCTTGAATGCACACGTGGGACGATACTGAATAATTACTTAGAACAACGGAACTCCGAAAGCAATAACGTTCGTATTCGTTATTTTATCGATCGCCCGAACGTTTTAATAGCTTGTTAATTTACCAGATAGCGAGCAAGCTAGCAAGCCGGTAGGTGTTCTTAATCGTACTAATATACATATATGTACGTGACTTTTTTGTAACTGTATTATACGTATCACGCAGCGTAAGAACCAAGAATGATGATCGTTGTTTATTAAAAAAGCATCAACTATATTGTAACACGGCGTGTAAGTGAAATTTAACTAAATCGACAATTTTCAAAGGGATAAACTTTTCTTTGTTGGCCCTTGCTTTTACGCCATAAGATGAGAGACCTCGATGAAGCAACGTGTATACACAGTGTATTATCCTTCTCTCTCTCTCTCCCTTACATTCTGCATACTCATTTACCACAATCTAAAAAAAAAAAAAAAAGAGGATTCACAAGTTGTGAAATTAACTTTGCAGAAACTCAGACGCGTTTTTACTTTCGCAGAAATTGATTTCAAACGAGCGAAGAGAGAGAAGGTAATTCGCCATCTTGCTTTTCGACGTTCTCTTGGACACACAATTCCGCAGACTCTGTTAAACTGCAGTAAAAACTGTGTATAGCGTTTGTTTTTCAACGGGAAGGAAATATTATATTATATTTTGTATATTAGTTCGTGCTACGAACCGAGCGACTCGTGAACTTGCTGAGTGAACACGAGCAGAAACGGGATACAAAGATGATGCGAAGAAGTCGAGCACAGGCTCCCGAGACGATTACCAACGATTCGATGATTAGTTTTTAATCCCTTTTGTACGTTTATATGCAGTTAAATGACGTGTAAATAATTATCTAAATCAGTGTTGTGAGATTAATGCGATTGCAATACCTATACACCGACCCCCCCTCACCCCCCCCCATTAGCGGAAGGCATGTGCTTGAAATTTCGTGAGGTGATTAAAAAGATCCTTTCGAAATATCGTTGTCTCCTATCGTGTCGTCGATTTGTAGTAAAACCAGGTTCACTTGTTCTCATCATCTCGAAGAATTTGTTTCCAAGACGAAGAAACTGCGTTTAACCTCAAATCGATGGCATTAGGGAACGGGTTTCTTGTTTTTTTTTCTTTTTTTTCTTTTTTTTTTTTATTACAGCCAAATTCCTCGAGTTTATTATTACCTATTACTTGCTACCATCCCAATAAACGACACAGTTTTCATTTCAGAATATCAAAGAATGTCAAGACGTTTTTATTCGAGTGAAAACGTCCCTGAGGAAAATCATGGAACATGGAGCTGCTTCTCCTCCGGTGAAGTCGTATTATATCGTGTTGATACTGCATCAAATTCGATTGAACAAATATTTCGTCGATTTGCGCGTGCGCGGGAAATTTAAATAATAAGACATATAGATGAGCATACGTTGACGTTACGCTTCAATTTATTTTCGCGCTTTCGCCGACAGATGGCGACGCTGTCGCGAACGAACTAAAGTCGCATCTTCATTGACAAGTTGAAAATCGTCGTACGAAACGAATGAGAGTTTTAAACGAATATTTCGATAATTTTCTATTTGACAAAAATACTCCTTGTTCTTTGCACGATATGGAAAATGTAAATTTATATATAAATCTAGAGAAAGTTTGTTCTTTCATGAGAACGTAACCAGAGGCTAAGGTCACATGCTCATGATGTATTTGGCGGTGAAATATTCAAAACGGCTGGAACAGGTAACCTAACCTAAAATGTGACAGTATTAAACAAATGTCAAATATGAGTGGAATATTAGCAGTACACGTGAAAAAATTAAGTAAGTATAAATTTTTTATTGTGCAGCATGTCGAAGAGAAAGAAAGCCAAAAATTCATCAAACTTTCTAGGTCACAATATTGAGGAAATACGATTGAGGGCATTGGATAATATCATTTCGAAATACGATCTTGGTTTTGGTTGTGACTGCGATGCCGTGAGAAAGGAATTAATAATAAAATTATTTAATTGGTTTTCGTTTGAAACCTTCTCAGAAGTACAGAAGGTTTTAAATTTATTACTTCGTTTATTGAAGGTACTTGCAGATTATATCTATTCCCATGAATCAATAATTGAAATATTTAAGAAACAACAATTGTGTAATCTCTAATCCAGAATTGATGCTATTAGATTACAATATTTTATAATTAAAATTTTATTTTAAAATTCATGATGTACGTATGCTTTGTAAGACAGATGACAGAGGTTACTTAAACACATTTGGTAAACTAAGATTTCAAAATGAGCTTCACGAACTAAGAAGAAAATTAGGTTCAGAATGGCATGAAAAGTTAAATGAAATCGAAGAGGCTGTCCTTAATTCGGATAAATTTGAGGCCATGCCATCAAACTCAAAAATTATAACAGTTTGTATATTTATCTTTGTAATATTTATATACATGTAAAAGCAGAATAATGTGTAAAATTTCTTTTTAAGGATCTTGGCTCTCCAGGAATAGAATTTATCGATTATGACAGGCATACAACAAGGATAAAAGGTCAGGAATACAATGGAAATAGTAAAACATATAGAAAAGGAGATTTTAATTTATCTAAAGACATACTCGCTAGTACTTCTGCTTTAAACAGGTAAATATCTTAAATATTTTCTTCACTATAATAATGGTATCATATACGTAATCTTCTTATTTTATTTTATACAAAATTTCTTATAATTCTTCTTTCCTAATGCACATAATTTGTAGTACAGTACCGTTTGATTTAACATTAGAATATGGAGATGGAACTCCAATATCCAAAGCTACAGAAGGTGGTATTAAATGGTTAATAATGCCATGGCAACCTTTAGTCATGTCAGACAAAGGTGTCTTAGCAGCAGTTGAAGAAGCTCTTAATAATAGCTTAGACACAAATCTCATATTACATACGTGTCAATTTATAACAAACGTGATGATGCAGGATTTCCCAGCGGAAGTTTTTCTTCAAAGACCAACAATTGTTTTTGTAAGTGTTTAATCTTTTTTTGTCAAAATAATATTTATTGACTTTTATTGATACTTAATAATAATATTAAATTTCAGATACTGCATGATCTTTTAGAATCTAGTGCAAATACAACGAATGCCAATTTTAGAAATGTAGTATCAATGATATTGAAAACACTTTGCAAATTAACACGATCCTTACGACTGCGAATTTACTATTACTGTGAGCCATGTATTGCAAATAAAAAGCAAAAAGTAAATAAATACAGTTCAAATTATATATTTAATTATGTTGTTTAAGTATGTGCATCATTATGTATTAACAAAAAATATATCTTTCAGTTGTTAGTGGAAAAGTTAAGTAATTATTCTTCTTCTGAAACAAGAAATAGTCCAGATGGAGGATTTCCAGAAGTTAATTATCAAGCATACCGATCTACTGTAAGTACTTAACGCTTTACGAAATATTTACATACTTATGTATCTATTTTTCATATGTTGTCTAGGGAACAAGTGAAAGGAGTCAAAGTGTGTCAGATAACATTGATGATTCTGTTTTACAACTACAGCAAATGCTCATACCAACTTTTTGCATTGACACTTTAAAACGTGTTATAGCTCAATTAAGTATTTCTGATAATTCAGCATTTATATTAAGAAACATCAAGTACATAACAGACGTGGTATACGAACTGGTACAGTTACTTATCGTTAGTGTCATGCCAAACGTTTGGCTTTGTAACGATGATGTTGCTTTAAAAGTAATCGAGGACATGAAAACATTATTCAGCATGTTAGGAGATGTCTTGGAATATTTCGGAAGTTACAGCACGATGGATGATTTTAGGATAACGTATTTGCATCTTATAACTATTACAATGAATCTTCTAAGTCACATAGTTCCTTTAGAAATAGCAGATATTATTTTCCCTAAATCGCTTAAAACATCAATATGTGTAGCTACAATGGATGCTGCTATTTATTTTTTATACCCAAAATTACACTCCATGTTACAGGAATATAGCCGTGTAAGTAACTTTTAACTTTTTGACCATATACCAATAATATTGTTATATATAGAATGGAAGAGATATTGGTCTAATAATTTATTGTTTTCTGGAATAGCAATTTCAAGGTAATGACGAAATTATGTATATTAAAATATTTGATGAAACAAAGGTAATAATGAAATCAATACAAGCAGCTATATTCTTAATAAAAGACACACATAATTCACCTCATTCAGAAGTTTTAAAAATGTTATATGCTTCAAAATTGAGTTTACCTTATCATAAAAATTTTAATATTATCAAGAAAATCGTCGAATTTTTACAAAATATGAATAGGTATGAATTCTTTTAAAATTTTATATATATGTATATTATTAAACTAACTTAATTATTAAAATATAATTTATTTAACTTTTAAGATATTCTCTAAGTAAAGAAGACCATACGTTAGCTACAAAATTAATATTAAATTTATTAGCAAATGCAGATACTGATATACAATATGCCACATACTTTGAATGTTATACTTTAGTTAAAAATATTCTAGGAGTAGAATATAACAGAGAAAAGTTATCATGGGAAAATTTGGCATTTTTATTTGAATCATCTGTGTTAACTGAAATCATAGCTTACGGTGCAACGCACGATGATAAAAAGGTAAAATAAAATTTTTATAGTAAATTTTGCTTAAGTGATTGTATATTGTATATTTTTCTATTGTTAGATCAAGGAAATTTCTGAACAAATATTAGTTTACGTACTGAAAGGGAGATTACAAATGGGAGAAAATGGATGGTTAAAGTCACTAGAAGCCATAGTACCAGTATTGCCTTTTTTACAGTGT
Organism: Lepidotrigona ventralis hoosana; assembly: GCA_002806875.1. Taxonomy (NCBI): domain Eukaryota; kingdom Metazoa; phylum Arthropoda; class Insecta; order Hymenoptera; family Apidae; genus Lepidotrigona; species Lepidotrigona ventralis. The sequence goes on along the minus strand of NIPQ01041536.1, from coordinate 3,753 downwards.
CATGCCCATCCTTCTACAACTTTAGGTCAATGTGTAACAAAAATTTTTGATCCTGATGTTTCTAGTAATATACAGTTACCATATATCGAGGTAGTGTACGATTCGCTGTTAAACAACTATGTTTTTTATATTTGTAAATCTTCAAACAGTGTAAACAAATATATGTTCATTTAAAAGGTTTTCAAAGGTAATTTAAGATTCTTATTTTCGCCGGATGAGGATATTAGAGATGAAGCCGTTTGTAGATTGATTTGGCTTCTTGGGAAAGAAAAGGATTCCGTTAAGAAATTACCACGATTGTCATCATTACATGATTTACCCCTTAGCTCACTTTGTATATTTGATCGTCAGATAATTTTTAAAAAATGTGAAGGCAACTATCAGGTTACATATTTTTACATATTTTATACACTTAAAGAGTTAGTTACACTAATCATTCAGTGTATTGTCTTAGCTCACTTTGTATATTTGATCGTCAGATAATTTTTAAAAAATGTGAAGGCAACTATCAGGTTACATATTTTTACATATTTTATACACTTAAAGAGTTAGTTACACTAATCATTCAGTGTATTGAAAATTTCAAATGTACATATGATGTAAAAATTTTTACAGAGAAGTAATTTACTATCAGTACTTGAAATGCTAAATGAGCCGAGTGTCGATCCTAAAATACGTAAATCGGCATTAGTACAAATTAGCGTTAAATTTCAAATGTACATATGATGTAAAAATTTTTACAGAGAAGTAATTTACTATCAGTACTTGAAATGCTAAATGAGCCGAGTGTCGATCCTAAAATACGTAAATCGGCATTAGTACAAATTAGCGTTATGCTTACAGATTCTTCTTTACACAAATTATTCATTACTGAAAATGGATTATCGTTAATCTTAAATATATTTAACAGTGCTCTGGTACATAATATGCTATTACATAATATGCTATATAATTCATCAAAATTTTTCTAATTTTCTACAGTTAACATTAATTTTTAGATTGAAAAAGAATATGTTAATTATCCAGATTCTGTCATTCCTATAATTACTATATTAAAACTGTTAGTCTCTACTGAATATTCTATACGTCATGATCTGTCCACTCGCATTAGCGTTCTTTCAAATATAATCAGAAGTAAGTGTAGTAAAGAAGTATATTCAAACAAACGACTTTGCGTATGTTACTAAGAAATATTTTTCAGGTCTTTTTCTATTTCCGGACAATGAATGTATTAAAATTGATGGTTCACAGTTATTATGCTTATTACTTTATAATGAATGCATCATGAGACAGAATGAAAAATATGTAGAAAATTATAATCAACTAAATATTTCTTTGCCTTATATTATTGTATCTAAGATGAAATTACCATTCTCTTGTAAATCACATTGGAAAATAAGTAGGCATAGACGATCGGATATCTCTGGTAAATCATAATCTTGATTAAACATTTCACATATGATAATGTTATTTATTGTAAAAATCACGTTATTATAATCTGTAATTCTTATTTTTCAGTTCTTCATGGCAATGACTCTCTGGTATTAACATTTATAAGACAATATTGGATATGGGAATGGAACGACGGTATAAATGTACTTTGGAAAAATTTAAATGATCTTCATGATTCCGATGTATCGGATAAATTAAAAATTTTAGAGAACGAATTTTTAGTCTTACGTTTTAGCTTTCCTCACTATTGTTGTCAACAACAACTGTACAATATACAAAATTCAACTACCCATGATTCAGTCTCATGCGCACTTGACTTTCTTACAATGTAATCACTATTTGTAATATTCCTAATGATCGTTTGTTGTTTAATTGCTTGTAAACAGTTGTTTTTAATTCGTTGGTAATTTTTTTTCTTTTTTTCTTTAGGTATATAAAGTTGTATAAGATGGAAAAGTGCAAAGAAATAAAGGACATAAGTTTATTACCTTGGGAACAAACGTTTGAGCGATTTTTACTTTCACATCCCGCAAGTAAAGAAGATTGTGATTTATTCGTTGAAGTTTTAAGTTTTCTACAACTCTATATTAACATTACAAAAGATGGTAAAATTTAAACAAATTTAGAATCTATATCATTACTTATGTATTATTTAAAACATAGTGAAAATGATTCGTCTCACATAAACTAGGAAAATATGAATGGATTAATAAAATAATGACAAATATAACTAAATCGCTGGCCGAATTATTAAAAAGCTCGGAATTAGACAATCAAAATGTACATCAATCCATATTGAAGTTAGCTCGCACATGTTCAGTTATAGGAAAAGCAGAAAAATCTATTCTAGAAAATCAAAATGTTTGGCTACACTTCATCGAATTAATCATTTCTACTTTATGTTTAGGAGACCAACAACATTTTTATAATTTAGGTGAATTTCTTTTTTTTTCTTTTTCATGTATGTGATATTACATATTTTCACTTGAATAAAAATAAATTAATTGTTTACAGCTTATCTTGATTGGTTATTAACTTGTTTAACATATTTGATTGGAAAGTGTCATTGGACAAATTTTAAAAATTTATTGATATCATTAGGGAATACGTTAATCGAACTCATTATATCCTTCCATGGGGCTGGAACAGTTAGCTTTATGGGTCTATCTATAACTAGAAATTCTATTATATGTCTCAATCATTTGTTATACCAAATGCAAATAAATTTTAATAAAAATGTAAGTATATGTCATTAAATATTTCTATTCATAGTGATGTCGTTAATGATATATGTTGTAAATTTTGTTAGACTTTTGTACAATTTTGGTATGAAGAAGGCCGTATGTTAAATTGGTTACCTATGTTGTGGCAAAACCGAGATCCTTTAGTCCGTGCATCTGCTTTACAATTGTTAGCAGGTTTAATGAATAATTTGCATACAGCTTCGCAACTATTAAATTCTATAGCATTAGCACCCAGTGAATTATGTCAGACATTACTTCAATGTATTTCCAGCAGAGAAGAATCATGTATTGTTAGAGAACAAGGATGTTTTGTACTTAGCAGTTTAATAAAAAATTGCAATTCTGTCATTTTTCAGTATGTAAGTAAATGTTACATTTTTTTTCTTTTTTTTTTCATTGTGGTAAGAGTAAATCTTAAATTAAATATGATACTACTTATTTATATAGATGGATTCTCTGAAAGCAAATTCTATTGTAATGTATGTAGAACAAAATAACATTTATTACGAAATAAGTGTACTATGTTCCAACGTCTATATGTTTACTTCTTTGGACTACAATAATCAAGAAAAAAAAATTGGGGAAATCCCGTCTATTCACAGCGTACAGTCGAGTTGTACGTCATTGGTGCCGCGTACCATTTCACATTTGTATAATTGTCAAGATGAATTACAGCATTGTATGTGTGTCACTTAACATTTGAAACGTTAGAAATGACTTGTGAGTACAGCGTACAGTCGAGTTGTACGTCATTGGTGCCGCGTACCATTTCACATTTGTATAATTGTCAAGATGAATTACAGCATTGTATGTGTGTCACTTAACATTTGAAACGTTAGAAATGACTTGTGAGTGAATATAAATATTAATTAATTATATTTAGTTTCCGTCAGAGAATCAGCAACTACCGAGATGGATTATTTGCAATTAGTAGCAACACCATCATTGATTACTGCTGTATGTAGATTACTGAACAACTTAATACTTATAGGAAAACAAGAAGTTGTTCATCAAATTTATGAGCACTCTATTGATAAATACTTAATTGGGTAATTAA
>NIPQ01041518.1:0-10823 GCA_002806875.1 Lepidotrigona ventralis hoosana | reverse complement strand
CAATTTAAATAAAAAAAAAAAAAAGAAGAAGAAGATGTATTAACGAAGCGTGCGCAGTTGCCGCGTTTCATCGCGACTACGAGGATCTTTCGGTGTAATTTCAAAGGACGCGAATCGACGACGTGCACGTACTACTACGACGTCGAAAAGAGAGAGCGGAGAAAACGTGGTACGAGGAAATATGGGAAAGTTTACACGAGTTTCCGTGCGTTTCCTTTTTGTAGTCATTAATCAGTCGTTCGTTACCGGCAACTCACTTTCATGTTGGCGATCGATGTTGTAGACAGTAGACGATGGCACTTGACCCATTTCACAACCACCGTGACTATAATTGCTATTCGTCATCGAAGATAGTCGCAACAGCAAGGATTAAAGTTAACGAAAGTGAAACAAATGGCACTTCCGGTACATAAAGTACGTCGAGCTGACGAAAGGAAATGCGATTAACACTGGAACTAGAAAAATGGACAAAGTGACCAATTCGTAATTTCAGATGTAATTGATGTAAAGCAATGCATTTTTCAAAAATTTGAACGACTCTTTTCTACTTTCATATCTCTGCTGGGGATTTTACACTTCAATTGTTTTAGTTTTAGTGTTAAAAAAAAAAAGGGCACGACGAATGTTTGCTTACACTGATTGGATCTTTCTCTCCGTGTTGTTTTCGTCGTGTGCTCATAGCCACGCGTTGGTCTCTTTTTACAGGGATTTTAAAGATAATGTTTGCAGCGTTTCTTCGTTCTAGGCGTTTTATGGTTATGCGTCCATAAAAAGTATCAGGAATGTGAAATGAACGCTGTTAAATTGTTTTCCAACTGTTTAAGTATGTTTCGAATAACTTGGTTCTCTATTGGATACGTTACATTATTAATCGTAGGTGTGTTGTATACGTATTGTGTATAATTATGCTATGAATACATTGTGTATATTTGTACCGGTTACCCACTTTTGTTCTGTATTCGCAGGCAATAATGGTTAATGAATCATTAATTAACAATCGTTTCAACAATTCGTCCGTGCAAGGAATTTTCGAACATTTAAGGCAAGCGTGAAACATTTCTTCAAAGAAAGGAAAGAGATGCTTCAATATTTCTCGTCTCTTCTATATCTCGATAATCTCTCTTTCTCAGCGCAGAATTTCTTCAACGAAAGTTAGAATGAACTTTTAGAATTTCGATTGGACGTAACGCGTCCACCTGTGCACAGATGCACGATTCCGGAAGATCAATGCTCGCGTTTACGTACGTTTGTTAATGCTAGTTCTTGTCTTTTTTCACGGGAACGAAATCACCTGCAATGCTGGCCGTGTACTCGTGCCGTGCTTTCGCCTTTTCGACTGCCGGGAATCGGGAAAAGCTGCGGAATCGGGTTCTCGCATAATTCAACGACAGTCAGACCAGGTCGTTTGGCGAACCAGTCGCCAGAGAATTCCATCTTCGAAAGCCGTGGCTTTTATTATCCCGCGGCTTGAGACCCCGTTGTCAAAGCAGCTAGTGATTTAACAATTTCCCGGGTTTAATCTCCGCCGGTATCGGGCATAAGCACGTAACAAAGCGAGCTATGTACTTCTATACTACTGTCGATAAAAATCTCGGCCCTTCCGGGCATTCTTTGCCCGCGTTTTCTCGCGATGAATGTCCCGAGACCTCCATGAAACGTGAAAAAGAGAAATCGATATTGGTGCAGGTCCTTCGTTCTGGGCATATTTTCGATATCATTGAGAGAGATGGCCTGTTGGTAATTTACACGTTCCTTTGACTTCGACCAGCTCGAAGAGCTCTAGCTGTTCGATCCTGTTTTCACGCGGCATTTCTCTTCCTGTCGACGACGAGCAGACAAACGCGAATCTTCGAATGTTCCTTTGTAGGGAACTCAAGGATGAAGAAATGTGGACAACGTATAAAACGAAAGTTAGTAAGTAAATATTTACGTAGGCTCATTTTTTTTCTTCCTTTTAATACGTAGACATATGAAATTATATAAAGATCTGCTTCGAGCTCAATCAATTAATTAATCATAAGTGACGTGGCGCGTTACATCATGCTCGTGATACACATATATTGAACATATGTACCTACTTATGTCCCTAGAGAAGAGTGTTTGCTCGACACGCTCCGAACACCGTCTTTTACCTTCATCAGAGGCACTCGCTACTAATACACTCTATGAAAATTGTAGGTTCGTGCTTCATTTGTGCTTAACATAATTATCGTTATTGTTACACTTACGACGTAACGATTACAGCGGATAATAAAGCGACAATTCGACGTTCGATTCAACGTTTCTCGTTAAAAAAATTTCCCACGACATCAATGGTCTCTCGACTCGCGAGACTCGTTTGAAATTTTAATTACGCGCAAGCGAAGGCGTTCCACCCTTTTTGATATTCTCCTTAGACGGCTTTGGAATTCATGCGTGAAATGGGCCATGCGTCTGAAGAATTTAAATTAAAAAATGTAAAAGATCTTATGTGCCGCTTATCTTCACCTCAACTTTCTCGACTTTCTTCTTCTGTGTTTCTTCGCTGCGAGAGCCGCTGAAATTCCAAAGTACTTCAGCCTGTCGCAGGCAACTGTGCATGGAACACGCAGGAATTTCCTTTGCCCTGCTTGCTTGCGCGCTTCTTTCCTGAATGCTACTCAACAAATGGCGTACGCTTATCCCCTTAGGGCAATTTCTTCGGTTCCTTTGAAATGCGTATAATTGCTACTCATTTGACGAAAAACACTACACTTTGTGACTTGTAAGAATTTTATCAATCTTCCTCTGTTTCTCCCAAGATTCACGTATTCATTCCTATTAATAGCTCTATTTATCGTAGAGATATTCGACTGAAATATGAACCCAAGTAACAGATTGAACAGTAAGACTGCAGAAAATTTTTAAATTCTTGATATTTTGCTTTCGCGAATATAACCGAAGGTAACTATACGTGTCAATGTAGAAAATATTCCCCCAGCTTCCTAATTAACAGACGCGCAAATAATCGTACGTTTACATAAAATACGCTACTTCTGCGACGAGAATTCACTGCTGAAATTATGATTCTGTTTTTCGGAATGGCCTACATATCGGCCGCCGGAGCGTTCAGCATGCCGGCATGACAAATAAAACGCAATACGTTCACCAATACCCGAAAACGAAGTTACGTACATCACCGATGTTCGACGACGATGAAAACCCACATTCACTGCGCGGCGGTCATATTAATTTATCAATGTTTATTATTATACGAACGTATCGACGTTCGAATAATTCTTGCTGATTGCGCGGCAGCTGCAACGAATTCGTACAGATGTGGATTGAACATTTTATCGTGGCCGCGTTCTAACACGCCGACGACCGAGAGAATGGAGCCATAACGAAACTGTTAACCCTCGATTGCACGCAGTTCTTTCGAACGTAATGAAATATACTTTTAAACGGAGCGATTCGTGTATCCTACAGACTGCGGACAGGCTAATTTTCATTCTCTCGTACCTTTTTTTTTATTCATACTGGAAAAGAGTTGCTGTTATAAATGATACACATTGGGCAGTGTTCTGAATTGAAAAAAAATGAATTAATTGCAACGATGATATAATGAATTCGTTCGAGAGTGAACGAGAGAAGGAGGATAGCAATTAAAATATATAAATATTCTATTATAAAAATATTTATTTTAAGATGTTTAATGAATATAATTTTTATAAAATTAAATTTANTATATATATATATATATATATATTTATATTAATTAATATAAATATATATATATATATATATATATATATATATATATATATATATATATATATATTTAATATTAATTTTTTTTGTATACTAAAATATTTAAATAGCTTATATTAGAGCATAATATTGAAAATATTAATGAAATTAAAAACTTTTAAATATAAATCAATTAATTTTGTTTTTCATATTGAAAATATAATGTTTCAGATAAACTATATATATTTAGAAATAAAGATTTATTAAGTCTAATGTATAAAGTTAGAAGCTTTAATTTTTTACTTCATTTAAGCCAATAAACGAGAACGAATGTTCTTGCACGCGTTTCTCGCCTTCGGACTCTGGACAAATTTCCGCGCGCGAGATGCGTTTAGAATTTTCCGGGGGAATCGTCGTCCTGCGATGGAGCTGTCCTCCGCGTGTGCGCCAACTGGCTCGGCATTAACTTTGCACGGTGAAGGCAAACTCGGTGGGTCGCGCGTGTTTTCTCATTTATTTAACGTTATTTCCGTTGCTGCGAAATTCTCCTGTTTTTTTTTTTGTTTTTGTTTTTCATCCCCTCGGCGGCGCCTTTCATCCGAATAAAATGGCAGCAAATTAACTGAAACGAATCGGTAAACGAACAAGCCCAATTTCCACGCTTGTTGCTTTTCAATCTAACGGTTTACTCCTCCCTCGCCATCCCCTTCAGACCCTCGTGTTCAAACATTCTCCGCGCTCCGTTAGAGCTCCGGACTATTTGAATATGCAGATTTCGCCGCGTATTTTCGAAATTAACGCGAAACTACTCGCGAGAAGATTTCCTCGCGCTGTTTTCGCCCGATTAATCCGATTATGGAATCTAACTTGATAACGTTGACGAGCGTTAACTCAGTTCGGCGGGTCTGTCTCGTGTCTGTAAGGTTGCCGGTTAACGTTGTTTCTCAATTTTTCCTCCCCTCCACTCCCACCTCCTCGTTCCTTCGTTCTTTTTTTCGGCCGGCTCTCTCTCTCTTTCTCGGGAACGGAACAAAGTGCACGGAGAACGTAAACGCGAAAGTAGGTTACGAAGGTAGGAAACTTGACGTCCAGGGCAGCTGACTGAATTTAATCAAGATTTGACTCCTCTGATTTAATAGAAGAACACCCGGCGAACGTCTGACGCTCGTTTTCGTACTTCGAGCCTGCTAATTTACTTTCCGTAAGAAGCTTCCTCCGTCTTCGTTCTGGCTCGCTTCCTGCTTCCTTCGTCCCTCGTCGTGTTTCGACGAAGCTTCCAATTAATAGAAATACGAGGAACGACAGTTGTGACAAACAGAAGCAATTGTATAGCAAGTAGCTTCCTCATTGCCGATATTTTAATTAATCTTTCCTTTTCTTAATACTTCTCTCTGGAGGATCGATCGGTCGTTGTTAAGTCATAATCTGTAGTTGTGGTTTTCTGTATCTTTAGTTGCGTTTGGTTACAACAAATGTGGCGATACAGCGTAAAGAAATTCGTGAAGAAGAAGGAAAGTATGAATGTGGTGAGAGAAGCGCGTGGCGATTTTCTTTTTGAAGAAGGAAAGAGAAAGCGTCCATGAAGTTATGAAAAAGAGTTGTTAAAAGAAGAGTTCATTACCTTGTTTAATTATCTACTGTTTAATCACCAGCGTTGTTATTTATATTTAATCTCTACATATATATATATATATATACGTGTGTTTAAGAATCATCGCTCGGCGAAGAGAGATCTGCGTACTCTTCGAATCGTAAAACGGAAAGAATACGCTTGCAATTGTTCGTCGGGACGGTGTACTCGAACTGAATTCGAGTAATTCCACACGGGCACTTTAATAAACATCTCGAGCGATGTCTCGCTTGGAAATCATGTACATTCAGTTTAACTCGCGACATTAACAGCGCTTCCGCGGCTGTGTCACGGTAACTTATTTCAGTGGTTGGTATCGATCCTTGCTTTCCACGCGTCTTTAATCCGCCATTTATTGTACGTTCACGTGCACGCATACGTAGAGAGAAGACGAACACTGCTTGTACGCGTGGAGAAGCGAACTCATGGATACGTTTAAAATACCGCGCGATGCGCATCGTAATCGAATGAAACGAAACGAGAAAGTAACTCGGGCTGATGACAGGATTTTCATACGAATTATACAAATGCATTATCCTAATTAAGCGAAAATACTGTAAGATAAACGTTGGTTAGAAGCGCCATTTACGAACGTATCGCTCGGTACGTGTACTGAAACTGTAACTCTACTTCTGCTCGAATACGAACGTATTGCTCGGAAAGTATTTATGCTAAGCAGAGATTGCTCTGCTCGCGAGCTTTTCGTTCTAAATGAAAACGAGGGGAAAAACTTCACTTCACCTGAGTGTAAATGGTTGCTTCAAACGTTATTCTTGATTTCGAAACTCGATTTGAGCAAAATTGCAGACTGCATACGTCTAGCGTGAAAAAATAAATAAATAAATAAATAAATGAAAAGTACTATTCGCGTAACTATTCCTCTGAAATTTGCATAATAATTTTGGTAAACGTCTAATCGTTACTAAATCACTGTTTGTCGATGGCTGTTCATTGGTCACGAATCGAAGTTTAATGTATTAGTAACGTCGAAACTAAGTAGCCACGTGTTTCATAGAACATCCTAGTTTCGGGCAAACTGAAATTTATTGCTCGGAGTTTAGAACGTTTCGCCTTTCCAACCCCCTCTCGATAACCAGCAGACGTGTCACACCCCGTGGAAGGGAGAAATTAGTTTTTAATGATTCTTTGATGTATTCGACAGAGAGTTCAGAGGTTAAAGCGCGGTTTCAAGCCCAAAAGTTTCGTCCATCGTTAATCAAAGTCTGGATACATCATTCGCTGCTCGATTCTCGTTCTTCCGCGCTAGACTTTTTCATTAATAGCCATCTTTGGTACGCGTGAAATGAAATTAAATTTCCCGCGATTTCTCGCCGCAACAACGTCAGACGTGGAGCAAAGGAAACTTCTTCTTCTGCTAGGAGAAGAATTACAACGCGAGAATATCTTCAGTGATTATTTACAACGTCCGTAACGGTCAAAGCAAAGCTTTCGGGTAATAAGTTAAGCCCACTGACACTCACAGACGCGCCAATGTGTGGAAGATGGTCCGTGAATAAGAATTCCGCGAGGGAAAATTGTGGAGGCAGGGTTGCACGCGAGCTTGGAAGACAAATAGACCAATCAGTCCGGATGAAAAACGCTCTGTTCAGCCGCAAGCTCTATTAAATTTATGAACCAACGGCTTCAGCGTTAATTTTCGAAAATATTCTTTCTCTTCTAACGCCGTTTCGATAGATTTGGTGACGCGTCTCTCGGGTAATCGATGAATCCGATGAAACCTTTACATCGATCCAGGTAATTTGTTCGGAGAAAATGCCGAAGGAATGAGCTTCAGGAAAAGTAGAGTAAGATGTGTGTAAATTTCTTCCGCGCCATCTGGCGAGAGTACGTGATGTCTCAGGTTCGACGATCCCGATTAGATTATCGAATGAAAATCGAGAAAGCCCACGGCCTTAATAAAAGAAAAAAAGAAAAAAAAAACTGACGATCCAATTCTCCGACGATCGCAACGGGTTCACACGTTCGCTTTTGAATAATAATTTTCCAGTGGAAAGGATCGTTAGTCGTGTCGCCACGTGCCAACGAAAATAATTCTCCGCTTCTCTGCCGTTGTGTACGTGCACGCGACCATGCTCAAAGGGTGTTTCGCAAGTTCTCGAACCGAACTTGATGTTAATACGCGTCGAGCATTATCAATTTCAGAGTTGCGAAACATTTACGTCACTGAAATCACTTTCAAAGCTTTTCAATTGATCATACACCTTTCGCAAATTTTACTTGAGCAACGTAGATTCTAACTTCAAGTGACAAGGTGTATCATTTCATTGAGTATTTAAATGACGAAAAGAGTTTCTTGTATCATAGAAAGCCCGCTAGAAATTCTACTACAACTACCAATATTTGATTGCCTCATCGATTCATCTTACGACTGAAACACCAATTTCAAGTAGCAATATTTGCGACCATGTGCAAAGGGTGTATCGCAATTGGACTTGAAGTTAATAAACAAAACGGCATTAATAAATACGCTGAACATTATTAATTTCAGAGTTGCGAAATATTTACGTCACTGAAATCTCTTTCAAAGCTTTTCAATTGATCAATTAAATTGATCATACACCCTTTGCAAATTTTTCAGTTTCGTTACTTGAGCAATGTAGATTCTAACTCCAAGTGACAAGGTGTATCATTTCATTGAGTATTTAAATAACGAAAAGAGTCTCTTGTATCATAGAAAACCCGCTAGAAATTCTACTACAACTACCAATATTTGATTGCCTCATCGATTCATCTTACGACTGAAACACCGATTTCAAGTAGCAATATTTGCGACCAATATGTGCAAAGGGTGTTTCGCAATTGGACTTGAAGTTAATAAGCAAAACGGCGTTAATAAATACGCTGAACATTATTAATTTCAGAGTTGCGAAATATTTACGTCACTGAAATCACTTTCAAAGCTTTTCAATTGATCAATCAAATTGATCATACACCCTTTGCAAATTTTTCAGTTTCGTTACTTGAGCAATGTAGATTCTAACTCCAAGTGACAAGGTGTATCATTTCATTGAGTATTTAAATAACGAAAAGAGTCTCTTGTATCATAGAAAACCCGCTAGAAATTCTACTACAACTACCAATATTTGATTGCCTCATCGATTCATCTTACGACTGAAACACCGATTTCAAGTAGCAATATTTGCGACCAATATGTGCAAAGGGTGTTTCGCAATTGGACTTGAAGTTAATAAGCAAAACGGCGTTAATAAATACGCTGAACATTATTAATTTCAGAGTTGCGAAACATTTACGCCACTGAAATCATTTCCAAAGCTTCTCAGGAACTAAATTGATCGACTATATTCTAACTTCAAGTGACAAATTGTATTCCTTCGTTGAGTATTTAAATGGCGATTTAACGAGTCTTACACCATAGAAAACTCGCTGGATGATTCACTACAGCTACCAACGTTCGATCGCTCCATCTATTTGACTGGGAGCTAGTAATATCTGCAGCCACGCTCGCGTTCACACATTCTCTCCGTGCTACGCGTTCTTTCTCTCTCTCTCTCTCTCTCTCTCTTTCTCTCTCTCCATCCTGGTAATAGTTGGCGGCGCAATTTTTGAAACACTCTGTGTGTACACAGTCGCGCCGCGTGTGCCTATGCAAAGTAGAAATTGTGCTTTGTGCACAGAGCGCCGCGACAGACCTGCAGATGTAGCGTACAATTTGCGAAAGCGCGCCACGGCAAATGGCTTTGGGCGACTTTCATCCTTCATCCAGCCGTGGTTTCGCAGCCGTGGAAAAGGGCGCAGAGGAGGAAAAGGAGAGAGCGAGGGCCAGGTCGCCCTCCGACAGAGAGGGCGGAGAACGAAGGGGCAGAGGAGGGAAGATGGAAAGGAAAAGGCATTTCAGAGGAAGAGCCTCGGCAAAAGGAGCGACCTTTAAACTCGCGATTTTCGATAGGAAAATATGAAACCCATTTCCGTCGCAGGAACGTGCAGTCGAAGGACGATCTGTCTGTGAATATCGCGTACGAGATAAAAGGCATCGAATACGTTTCGGTTATTGTACGGCGAACGATGTGCAATCGTACGAAAATCATTCGGCCCGATCACTGGTGCGTTCTGTCTTCCTAATCGTACGAAAACAGAGAGAGAGAGAGAGAGAGAGAGAGAGAGAGGTGGGTGGATTAAATCGCTCGAATTCGTCCGTTATCAATAGCTTATCAACTTCTGACATTTCCTTTTTTTTTTCTCTCTCTCTTTTTGCCGAGAATGTTGCGCGATCTCAACTAACGATCGCCTGAAATTAAGTTGAAAATTCCTTGAGTTCTTGAATTCGGGTTCGCTTCCTTCCTTTCGTCTGATCTGAACGGGAAGCTATAAAAAGGTGAGAAAATTGACACGTAAATTGCCACGTCGCTTGAACTCATCTCGCCTCGATTAAAGAAATTCGCCATCTGTGCGAAAGATTGAAACGAACCACTATCAGAAGCCTTCGCTAGATAGTAGAATTTAACACCGGGATAGTAGTATGAAAACTTTTACGCGGCCTTAAGCTTCGACGTAGTTGACCTCTTAACGCTTGACCAATTTTATTATCTCGTCGTGTCGCGGAAGATCCCGTAAACGAAGCGGTAATTGAAGTTCGAGCGGCCGAGAGAGGCGTGTGTAAAACTTTCATCCCTTCGTAATTACCAACTCTCGCGACGCGGGGAGAGTTACTCGCGACACGGTCGGTGGAAATTTTTGTGTTCAAGCGAACGAGCTAATCGAGGAAAGCAGCGTGAATTAAATTTAAGGCTAGGGTTTCTAGAAGTAACTCGTCTCGTTACTCGAACCAAGTTTTACAAAGTTCTGACAAAAGTGTCACCGCTTGTTCGCGATGAAGCGTTCTCTACGGTGCTCTGAGATCCTCTGACGGTTACTCAAAAATTTCTCGGCAATTCTGCGGACCACCTGCCATCACCTGCAAGTGATGCGAGATCCTCAAAATTGAAATGTGGGAAATTATTTCGCTTTCTTTCGTGAATATACAGAGGCTGAAGGGAATATTGGCGCAGCATTTATGTTTATATTTATATTACGTTATTACTATTACTATTATTATAATTAATTGCAATTGTTATATCTATTACAAATGTTATATTATAACAAATAAATTCACGCGTCTTCTTTAATTTCCCTTCTAAAAGATTTCTTTGGAAAGATCGCAGAAATAAAATACTGAAATGTTCATCTGGTCTTCGATAAACCCGTGAGGAATGAAATTATAAAGAGCGTCTGAGCACGTGGGAATCGAATTTGCCGCGGTAATTACTCTGTTGACTGGTTCAAAAATATCGTCGCCTCTCGGAGCTTAGGTTCGCGCACGAGACTGCCATTAAAGGCAGCGCGTTAGTGCCTCGAATTTATTCGGGACGCGAGTATCGTCGCCTAGTGTCGAAAGCTTTTGTACCGTGCGTCAGCTTGCCACGACGGCATAAACTCGTCAAACATCGGCGTGCCTGTAGCAATTCGC
>NIPQ01041503.1:0-10814 GCA_002806875.1 Lepidotrigona ventralis hoosana | reverse complement strand
CGAGAAATTTCTATTCGCCGCGTACGTGTATTACGAAGCGTTGGTCTCTTCAGGTTATGTGTCGGATACGGAGAAAACGGCAAAAAGAAAAAAGAGTTTTATAGGAATCGATAAGGAATAACTTTGTCCGCGGAATAAACGTTGGCTTTTTATGGTACCGTCCGTTACCGGACGTTACGTGCCCATTGCATCATCGAGCGCGCCTTGAGAAATTGGAGAAGGATCGATTGGACAGGAATCGACAATCGTTGTATTTGAGAGTTTTCTAGAGTATTACGATTGCTTGATTGTACTCGTACGAGTGCACGCGCTCCGCGATCGTCAATTCAGCGGGGCGTTCCATAATTAAATTGACCCACAGCTCCAGAACCAAATTCATTAGCATGAATCATAATAATGGTCGCTCGATTCGATCACGCAGCCGCGAATTTACTACCGGCCGAACGAACAAAACGATCGGCTCGGGCAATTTATGCAATACTCGTGAGGAAACTTCAACAACATTGGGGAAAGTGTTGCACAGCTGAATTAACGGCGGAGGTCTCGAAACGAGGCGTTGCAATTTACTCGTAATTTATTGCGTCGATCTGCGGCGAATCTTTTGTATTGCGTCATCGATCGATCGTAAATACTGGTCGTTTCGAGTGCACGCCGGCCTAATGCTCGGCATTTAATAAATTTTCAGGCCCGCCGTGCCGCGCGACGATTTATCATATTTACAATGGGAGAACTTCGAACAAAAACGAAAAGCAAGGCGTGCGCGCTGCACGAACGCGCGACGAGCGATGAGGCCGCTCGAAACGAGTTTTCGACCGCCAGATCGAAATCGAATAATTTCCCCCCCGATGGTGCAATGAATCGATTCGATTCGCGCGCGTAAAAGGTCTCTCGGCCGTAATTGAAATCGTAATTAACGGATCGTTTCTCTTCGTTTGGCAATTCGTGTCAACTCGAAATCCGAATTTTGGTCGAATTTGTTTCGGAAAGTTTGTTTGTTCGATAGTGCAATTCGTAGGAAAACTTGATTCATTCGAACTCGTCGTCTCGCTGGCGTTTGTTAATTTTCTTTTTTTAAATCTGTTCGACTTTTTAATCTCTCTCAACTTTAACTTTTGCTCGGATATGAAGTGGAAATCTGTGAATTGGAAAAGTCGAAATGTGGAAGTTTGGAATTTCGTTCAAGACGCTCGTGAATGTGAAACGAGATTCAGAGGGACTTCATTTACTCGTCGGATTGAAAATTGCTGCTTTCCCTCCTTCGTGGAACTTGTTGATTAGATGAAAGGATCGCGTTATATAAACACGTAGTCGGGCACACCTCGGACCAGTTGCACTTCCCGAACTTTCAAGTTTATGAACTGGGCGCGCACGTCGAGAGAATATTGAAGCTCGTGTGTCGCGAAACTCGCACGCCCACGAGGATCTATACGACCGTGGGAATCTATTACTTGCACACGCGGCTAGCATTCTCCAGCGTGGAAAGTCGTTTAAACTTTATAATTCGATAATACTGGGAGCAACCGTTTGTCTTTCTCAATTCTTCTCATTTCACGAGGAACTTGACGTTCAACGACAATCTGAAAAACACTGCAATCTAAAATTGGGTGAACAAAGAAGAAGTTGAGTTTCCAAAAAAAAAAAAAGATAGATCGAAGGGCACGAAAATTGCCAATTTGTTTCAAAAGCCGAGTAAACCCGCGCGCCGCGTTGTTGAATAAACATTCAAACTACGATTCTAATCGCGCGCGTTTGAGAGTCGTCACACCGTCATTCTCAAATGATCTCTCCCAAATGAAATGAAAACGATGAACGAGAATTACTTGCTGCTTCCAACTTGTTGCTTTGTACTAAATCGGCCGATCTGAAACTTCGTTCCAACAGGCAGAAATTCGGCTGGCGGTGAGACGCGTTCTCTGTATCGCGACCGGTACGCGGGATGTTTTCCTCTGGTAAGTCGAAATGAGGTAGAAAGCGAGACTGGTGGATGTATAAAGCGCAGTGTATCGCGCGGTGCCGGCGACTGATGCTACTGCGACGAAAGCCGGCGGCCTCTCTCCCTCTCTCTGTTTCCACTTTTGCCCCTTCTTGTCCCGACTCTGCACGAGCTCACCACCGCCGCCTCTGTCGAGAACGGACAGGTATCGTTCGCCGGCTTTGCACCTGTCTCCACTCTCGGTTTGTCTTTCTGCGAATTTCTCAAGAAGAAATCAATCGTGGCCGTCGGCCAGCATTTTCCCGTTTGAAAGATAAAAGCGAATCTGCAGTTTAGAATCTGCTCGGTATTTCAAAAAAAAGTTCAGTCGCATCGGATAGGCCGGAACAACTTTTTGATATCTCGACAACTGACAATCTCGTAAAACCTCGAGGCTTCGAATAGGCTTCGAAGGATGAAAATTTTGCAAATTGCTACGACTGTCACGAGGATTACAATTTTGGAGGGAATTGATCTATAATTGAAAGGAAACCTGAGTCGAAACTTTTTTATGTGTGGTCCAAGAGCAAAGCAATCGTCGCCTGCCGAGTGTTATTCGCAATTGTTATAACGAAGGCCTGGGATTGTTTAAGGACTCAAGTTTATGCATGTCGTGAAGAAATGCAACGAGACGTTCGAGAATGAACATCTAAAGAGAGAATCGAGAGTATTATAGCGAATATTATAACGTATAACGAGAGTGTTAATATTTTTGTCATCGTCGTATCTATACCTTTTCCCCATAAATTCCAACAAAATTGGGGGCTCAGCCGGGATTGAACCGAACGGGAATTCCTACATAATTGTCATAAATATTCTCGCATTTCATTTCACCGTAGAGGATGAACGATAAATCTCTTCCGTTTCCACATCTCTGTGTGTCTCTCTCTCTCTCTCGTTCGAGATTCACGCGAGCGATTCCCAAAGTCACTTTCGTCCGTGCCAGTTTCCCCTCGGCGCATTTTTCCAGACGGCGTGACAGTCTTAAATCGCGCTCATCGTCGCGCGAGAAGAGAAGTCCGTCACCGAACGGATTTCGCGGGTATAATTAATAGATTGCGAGGTGAACGCACGAGGCGGCCTGATTCCACTTTTCTTTCCCTCTTTGTTTTTAATCGCGCCGCCAGCGGCGGGAATTCGAGAAATATCCCGACACCATCGTGTCGCGCTGTACAGACGAAACACCGTATATTATATCTTTCGCGGAAAAATGAAGGGCAAGAGAAAAGCGCGAATGAAAAGTGTCGAACGTCGTTTGTAATTCGCGGCTCGCGGTCATCGACGAGTTTCGATTCGGAGCGGGGACGATCGATTACGTTGACGTTGGCGATTTAGTAAGTTTCGTACGAGACGAAAGTGGGGTGTCTAATCTATTTAGCTTTGTAACGAAAAAAATCGAATCGCAAAAGAAAAAGTCTCTTAATCGGACTTTATACAATAAGAAAAATGGCCAAACTTTTTGGGAAAAAAAATCCGGTTTTGTCCCAAATGCATCACTTTACTAAACGTTTTAGTATGAGATAGTACGGTGAAAAAAAAAAGAGTCGATGGATTCATGAACGTAAAAACACTAAAAAACAATCACAAAAATGGAATCGCAAAACATTGAAACTCTTCAAGCCGAAATTTTTAATTCCATCCGTACAGAACACTACGATATTTTCGAAACCTCTTTTTTCAAAAAAATAGTAGTCTTGGATTTACCCTACTTTCCCCTAAATTCGTAAATTTAACTTTATAAAACTGGAGGTTAATTGGTTTCTGTTTAAGTATACAGCCGCCGAGTTGATTGCAATCGTCAAAGCATTTCATAGATTCAAACTCGAGGACGAAACTTATGAAATGAAGCATACGTGATTTTTGGAGTATCGATGTTTATGGTAGCGGGCAACACGAGGAACACGACAGGCAAGAGTGATCGTTGACTTTTTGTATGGTTAACAGCAGTCTATCGACGCGCGTTTCCTTTCGCGCGTGGCAAAGTACACACGTGCGTCGCCTCTATGCACGAGGATCCTAAAACGGCCCGGAAATCAAGCGCAGGTTGCTCGACGTTGAAACGAACCGGAAATTGCGTACAGAATATTCGAGGAAGGACGGTGAGATTTTTTTCGAGAGTTCGACGAGGGTAAGGAAATGGTTTCATCAGAGAACTATTTCGGAGTGTGTTTGTGGATGCATTAGCAGCAATTAAGAAGTCGCTGCACATTTGAAACGCAAAATACGAATAGACGAGGTAAAAATGTTACGCAATCAAGTGGAGAGTTGCCACGCTGAGATATTTTCAATATACCGATGATCGAGTGTTTAAGTGCGAGGCAATTAATCACGGATTATTAACGATGATAGCTCAAGTCGTTGCGGATTTTCGTTTATCAAGATTTCCCCGCCGCTTCCAAACTGAGAATATGCCTATAAATTTTCCCGACGACATTCCAGCAGCGTCATGTATAAATTAAACGGGGAAAATTGTATTTCATTCTGCGGATGACCACGCCAGCGCGTATATCAGTCCACTTTTAACGTAGTGGCGATCATTTTTCGGTATAAATGTACGTTCGCGACTGTTAATGCCTCTCGTAAAGATACTCGATCGTTTTAAAGCGGCTGTTCACCTCGTTGCACTGAATCACCGGTGACGAAATCGCACGTGCAGCCGCGGTTCTCTCTCGATTAGGCTAGATCGACGCCGGTTTGGAAATAACTCGCGCGTCCTAGGTGCGAAAAGAAATCCTGGGATAATCGCGACACGAATTGAACGCTAGAACAACCGACATAAAGTTAATGATATTAAAGTAAAAGGAATGGAATAACTTTGTAATACAATGGAGCACGCAAGCTTTTATTTGTACATTTTACGAGAATGTACATTTTACTTAAAATCACTAAAAACACGCTGTTTTACACCTATTAGAGACATTAAAGTGAAAGAAATGGAATAATGGATTGCTTTTTTTTTTATTTGTACATTTTACGAAAAGTTACTTGAATCTAAAATTACGAAAAAAAAAAAGAAATCATAAATTGGTCCATTTTGACCATTTTGGTAGCATCCTGCTGAGAACCGAGTAAGTAATTGGTGCACGAGTCCAATTGCAATGCACTTAAAACGGTTCGATCGCCAACGGCAGTTGAATTTATTTACGACGATTATGCAACGCGATTGCGCAATCGTTATGTAAAAATTATCGTTACATTTTCTGGTTAATTTCATTTCAAGTTTAACGTTCGGCAAATGCCAATACGCGGATCTTCGACATAACGTATGTATTATTTCAGAGGACGCTCGAACACGTTTCAACTTTACATCTTTTCATCGAGGGTTAATCGCGTGGTGAAAGCCTCGTCATTCGATCTTTTATGCCTGAACACTTCTTAACGTTCAATTTCTAAACTCGAAGTTCCGTCAATCTATTATTAGGCTATCCACGCTTTCAGTATCTTCGTCGCTTTTCTTTCAAAGTTCTTGTTAATTGCACGAAAGCCACATTTTTTTTCATATCGAAGAAAACATACGCGTTGCTTGAACGATAAACTTGTAAACTTTGAAGTTCGTCAAACTTGAACGATGAGGGTGAAGTAGAAGATACCAGGACGGAAGGGAGATCGCATTTCGGAGGGAATTCGTCGGGTTTCGTCTATTATAAAAGCAAATGAGCTCCGGATTAAGTACTCCGGCGTTAGTGGCGTTGCATTGTCCGCATCCATTTGCGTTTCTTGCGCGTTTGTTCGCGGTCGGAATTCGGCGATATCGAGCTCAATTAGGCAGATGAGAAGCTTTTTGTCGGCGAGGAGACCCACTTTTTCGGGATTCCACTGATTGGACTTGGCTCGCGGTCATTGTATTACAATTGGATATTAAACATATTCGTTTGGAATAATGAGATTAAAATATCTTCTGTAAGATTGAATATCATCCAAGTGCACGAGGTCTAAAAATATTCCCTCGAGCAATATGATTTCGGTTGTCTCGAGTTAACACGTTCCGTGCTAAGCCATTTTTGCTTTTTATTGTCGTTCAGGCCATTTGATATTTTGACTAAATGTTGATATATTATCAATCGATAAGTAGTTCTCTTGTTTATCGTGTAATATTATTAGAAATATAGTGTTACACGTGGCCTGAAGATCAAGTTTAACGTGTACCACCGGTGGTACACATGGCACGGAACGTGTTAAGAAACGACGAAAAAATCCGATGAAGGTGGATTATGGATTCTGTTAATCCGCGGCCATTCCAATTTCCTTCGATGCACACATGCGCCTCAATGAGACCAATTTAGCCGCGTCGCGACCTAATCCGCCTCCCCTTCTTCTTTAATATTTCAACCAAATGCGCGCGTTTACGAGCCGCGCGACGAATACGAATTTACGTGCGCCGATTGACGAAGAATTCGGGCCAACGTAATAAAAAAAAAAAAAAAGTTTTATTACGGGCGCATCCTGTGTACTCGATGCACAAGCTGCCACGCTAGTAAACGAAAAACAAAAGAAATGGAAAGGTGCGGTGGGGAGGGAGGGGAAGCAGAGGAAGAAACGGAAAAAGAGAAAATAAACGATGAGAGGGAAGGGGGGGGGGAAGAAGGGAATGGTAGTACCGACTGCTTGAACCAATAAGGAGAAGAAGAGAAGAGGAGAGGAGACGAGTCTCGAGGCAAAAGGTTCCAGCAGAACGAAATGCCTCGTGGAAACGACGTCTGAGCGGAGTGTAAGGGGAGAGAATAATAAGAATAAGAAAAACGGTGTACGTCTGATAAGCTTGTGGCGGCGGCGGCGGCGGCCAGTGGAGAACCGGTGGAGCCACCACTTTCACCGAATGAAAGTAAAACTCGATTCGGCGTGTGCACGACCCGCTCGAACAACAAAACATGAACTTTTTCTGGCGAGCGCGGCGCGTGCCCGTGGAATGTCATTAACCGACCTCCGCCTCCGCTTCGTTTCATCCTCCGACTAGTCAGATCAGCTCCGCGATGGAGCCGTGGTGCAATAAAGTGCCGTGTATCTAGACCGGAGCAGCCTAATAAAGTTTTACAGGTCGCTAGACCTACGTAGGGTCGTCAACGTCCCGACGAATTGATGTTCGCCCCGGTGTCTCATTGCTTATGCAGATTGATCATGTAATTGATGGATGTAATGTTTACTAATGACTGGAAGAAAACGTGGGCAGAGATTGGGCTATCAACCTGTTGGGTGCATTTCTATTTGAATATTGAACAAGGTCTTTGGACGTATGTTGAAACGAGTTCAATTTCAACTGGCCGAGTAGAACGTGTTAAACGTTGATGTGTTAGAAAAATTACGTTCGGGTTAGATAGAAAGTAATTGTCTTTCTTTTTTGCAGATAGATCTATATACGTATCTTGAAATACAATTCATTGCACAGCTTAATAGCCGGCTTGTTTTAGAAAAAAAAATGCACGATTTCGTTCAAAATTGAGAATCAATAAGGGACATCTTTCGTTGTATTTTGAAAAGGAAAAAGAACGCTGCACAAGCTCGTACAAAATTGTCTGACGGTAAAAAAAACCTTGAAATTACATTATTAGTGTATTAGAATCCGTTTGCTAAATTTCATTGTTGATTGACAAGTCATTCGTGCAATTGTCTTTTCGAAAAAGATGAAAACTTCGACTGAAAGAATGGCCAAAGGTAGTCGAACAAACTGCACAGTGTATTGTCCAACAACAAAGTTTTTCTTTCTCATACGCAAAAAAAAACGCAGCTACTTTTTGGCCAATATCCTCGTCGTAGAACAAATACTTTCAGAGATATATATCTAAGTATGTATAAACTAACCACGAGAATAAAAATTCAATTCATCGTGCGTTTGCTCTCGGGTTGGACAGTCTTCCAAACAAGCGGCTGTACTTTTTTTCCAGAAAAGAAAGAAATGTATACGCGAGGAGCAGACATACCGTGCGCTAACAATCAGCGGATGCATGGCTACTTTCAGTGCGCGGAATATCGTTGCGCGAGGGCACGGAAAATTTACGAGGATTCCTTGCATGGAATCGCCTAATCGCGGAAGTTGCTCGTTTCGCGTGAGCCGATCGCCATGAAGCTTCCTCGAGCTTCGCGAAGTCTTCCCATTTTTTTTTTTTTTTTTTTAAATACGAGACACGATAATGGCGAACGGGGCGTTAGTCACAGAGTTTGAATTTCCCTGTCCTTCTCGATCGTAGAAGTTCCTAACAGTCATAAAAGAAGAAACATGTTCTTTGCCGCCATTGTTGTTTCTCCAGAAGTTTCCCTCATTTCTGGTTACGATATCGAGTTATCCCGCATCTGCTGATGTAATGAACCACGTATATCCTACCAGGACGAACGAATATAATATAGAAATATATGTCGAAATTCTGATGATACGATGAAACGGATTATCAGTGAGCTCTTATCATCGAAGATGGGAAATCTGCATATTGAAATTGCGACGAGACAATAGACGAGTACATTATCTAAGAAAAGAGAAATGATCGAGTGAAACAACTAAAAGTGAAATAGCTGCGAGATATCTGCAAATATTATTCATTATAAAATCTCTTAGCTCCGCGTATTTTCTCGCATTCTACGTTTTAACACTCGTGTCGTCCTCGCCTTCGAGATTCCGATAGAAGAATTCTTTGAAACCTTCTCCACGGACAATGGGTTCTGTTTCTTTTTCCCCCTGCAAATCTCGCGAAGGGGGGAAACTATGCCCTCGGGTGTTGTGAATGCACCTTCAGCGTCGCGCAGCCAGGAGTTTCTTACTTCTTTCCAGCCAGCATCGAATCTTTTCCAACTGTCTGGAAGCAACGATACGCGTCAAGTTGCAGGCTTGTGGCTCGCTGTTCGTCCGAGCACGTCTCACATGTCCCCGTGACGCACAATCGCTCCAGGACCGTAAAACTTATCTTTATAGTTCACACCTCGGATGCAGCATGGAGAAGTCCAACCCTCCTGCTGACGTTTTACTGATCCAGTTTTAGATTTCTTTGGGCAAACCCGGCATCGTCCAGAATCGATACAAACGCGTCTGATTTCCGGAATTTTTGGATGCATAATCTGATTATATATTTGTCACTTTTATTTCACTTAACGTTTTGAGCATTTTCTTCTTCTTTTTTTTTATAGTTATTTTGCGTCAGAGTCGTTTAAATTTCGATCGAATTATTTTGCAAAGAGGAGATCGTTTATTGTTTTATCGAGCTTTTACGTTGTGTGTTTGTGCTTCCTAGCTATCGTCGTTGCGAAGAGGCGTTTCTGCTAGACTAGAAGCAAACTAGTTTATTCCTTATTCGGCTGCTTTGCATTCATGCCGACTGAGAGGCATTTGTCGCCACCGTGATTCGGTAAACGAACAGACGTTTCTCACGTGGAAACATTAGTCACGTACGCAATAATGTTCCCGCGAATTCCCGGATTCAATTTCAACTGAAAATCTGTTGCTCGTTACGAATTTAAATCAATTTAACTTCGTTTCCAATTTTCCTCCTTCTCTTCCTCGAAGAGAAGCGCATACAGAATGTAGGAAATATAATTAATTTTCATCCTTCTCTTCTACGACCTAACGTATCACCTCGTAAAGAGACCAAGAAAGACCACCTACGATTGTAAACAGCGAATAGAAAATCGCTTGCGTCGATTCTCGACGAGATCTCGCCAAGATCAAAGTGTCTCGACGATTGAAATCGACGGCAGGATAGGTTTCGCGAATTTGAATTTCGCATGGAGAGCCAGCGTCCTGGAGAATTGCAGAATTCGGTCTGGGAACGGTGGAACGACGTAACGGCTCAAAAAGAAGATAGAAGAAAAGCATGCCGGTGGCCGGAGGATTTCATTGCTACGTGGAATTATCTTTTCTTTCTGAGCTGATAGCGGTCTCCCTCGCTTCCACAAGCAATCGCTTCTTCCTCCGATCTCCTCTTCGTGGTGCCGACGTCGCACTGAAACAATCCGTATTTCCCTGTCGCTTTCCCCGAGACAAGACTTTCGCCAGACGACGTCGATAAGATAAAGCTTCCTATTTTAATAATTTCTCTTCAGCTTTCCGAAAGCCGACTTTTATTTTTGCCTGGGTTGGGTCAAAGTTATCGTTCATCGTGATCTTCGCTTTCCTCTCTTGGAATTTCTTTTCTCGGGTAATTTCTGCCTGTTTGTCGTGTTTTACACATTTACGCATAATTATTAATTGAAATGTTGGATATATATTATTTGCAAGACTGTATGATCGAATGAATAAATTGATACGTAAATAGACAGAGGTTGATGACATTCTGCCTGTTTGTCGTGTTTTACACATTTACGCATAATTATTAATTGAAATGTTGGATATATATTATTTGCAAGACTGTATGATCGAATGAATAAATTGATACGTAAATAGACAGAGGTTGATGACATTTTTTCAATGTCCATTTTATTGGCTCTATATTCTTTTATATTATCATGCTAAATGTCCCCTTTATCCTCTAATTACATTTTTATTTCAATTTACTAGAAATGACGAAAATTATGAAGCATCTTTAGATTTTTTCAATGTCCATTTTATTGGCTCTATATTCTTTTATATTATCATGCTAAATGTCCCCTTTATCCTCTAATTACATTTTTATTTCAATTTACTAGAAATGACGAAAATTATGAAGCATCTTTAGAAAATGAAATCGTTTTTCGGCCGTTTGAATTTTTGTTGTATCTGGTCATTAAAATTTTCCTCTAGAATATTAGATTCTGGAATGACTGATATTTTCTAGGGATTTCAAATATCCTAGTTGCCTTCTAGACGTAACGTATCGATGGTTGGTAAGGTAGAAGTTCTTCAGAATATCACTAACAGAACACAGACGACGCATACCTCGTCACT
>NIPQ01041495.1:0-10981 GCA_002806875.1 Lepidotrigona ventralis hoosana | reverse complement strand
TTTATTTACTACTAAGTTTTATTCGTATCATTTAATATTAATTTAACTTCCTGATTCTGTGGTTCTGTGGAATGAGGCTTACATATGGAGATGCAAAGATTTTCACATCTATTCTGTCAATACATCATATTGTTCTTATGTCCTTACATTACTTTACATACTGCGAGATTCGCAATGAACGACATTTTTTTATTTCGTAAATATCATCTTATATTTTTTTTACGTTCCTGAATTATTACGGACTTCCGAGGATTGACGTTTACATAATACATTCAAAACTGTCTCATTCATTGTGACAAAATATAATATAGATTTTATGACGTAATAATATTCTACGGAAATCGGAGTTCACAGCGACCACCATTTCTTTGAAAATAAACATCATCGAATAATATCTATTGCGCCTGAAATATTACGGAGTGCAACAACGTCGACTGTTGTTCACATATGTCGAAACAAAATTTTCCACATTCATTCGTCCAGTATTACATATCCATTATTATATATCCAGTATTACATATCCGTTATTAATTATTCTACACATCGCGGGATTCGTAATGCACGCCATTCTTTTGTTACTAAATATTAGCTGTTATTTTATTATTAGTTATGTTAATATAGCAGCTATTATTTTTTTATGATCCTGAAGTATTACGAATTTCCGGTACGTGGGATGAGGGTAACATATGCCCATTCAAAATTTTCTATATTCATTATTTCAAAACATCTTATTGATTATATAGCCTAATAATAATCTGCGAATCACGGGGTTCACAATGATCACCGTTTCTTTGTACATAAATATCATACAGTATTTACAATTGCGCTTGAAATATTACGCAACGTGGAATGTTGTTAACATGTGTCCGTTCAAAATCTTCAATACTGTCAATACACGATATCGATTTTATTACCTTGAATTACTATACGCATTGAGGAATTCGCAATGAATGCCATTTTGTAGTTCGTATGTACCATCTAACATTATTTAACGAGACTGGGATTTTACGGATTGCCGGTATATGTAGTTAGGTATACATGTGTCCATATAATATTAGAACATTCATTCTGTCAACACATCATATCGGTTTTACTCCCTAATAATATCCTATGCATCACGGGTTTCAGAATGACAACCATTTCTTTTGTCATGAACATTACTAATACTATCTATGACGCCTTAATTACTACGGAGTTCAGCAATGTGGAATGTTGAACATATATATCATTACGAAATTTTCCACTCTGTCAAAATACCATCTTGATTTTATTATCTTATATTATACTAACCACTGCCGGATTCGCAATTAGCGGTACTTTTCTTTCGTAAACAACATTAATATTATTTAAATAACCTGAAACATGAATTTCCAGTGAAATGACAGTCTCTTATAACAATTCAAAATGTTAAATAATCATACAGTCAGTATATAATATCGATTTTAGAGCCTATTAATATTTTAGGCATCATGGCGTTCACAATGGCCACCATTTCTTTGTACATGTACAACATCTAATATTATCTATCTTGCATGAAATAATGCGAAGTACAGCAAAGTGGAATGCTGTTTACATATGTCAAAACAATATTTTGCACAATCATTCTGTCAATATACCATAATGAATTTATTGTTATTACATTATTCTACGCATAGCGGGATTCGCAATGAACCTCATTTTTTGTCGTAAGTATCACCTAATACTATTTATCAGCGCTGAAATATTATGAACTTGGGAAATGTGGAATGAGTTTTCATTTGAAATTTCAATGAAATTTTACATATGAAATTTTACATATTCACTTTGTCAATACATCATATCAATTTCATGGCTTAATAATATTCTACCCATCATGATGCTCGCACTGAAACAAAAATTTCGGTGTACATAAATGTGATCCAATATTATTTATAGCACCTGAAATGTTATGGAGTACAGCGATGTGGATAATTGTTTATAAATGCCAAATCAAAAATTTCCATATTAATTGTGGCAACATTTCCACATTAATTCTGGCAATACTTCAAACACATCTTAAAGCTTTACAGTATTCCACGCATTTCGGGTTTCAAAATCACCACTTTTTTCACATACGTATAATCTAATATTATCTACGCGCCTGTATTATTACGAGTACAGCAGAGTGGCATATTGTCACATGTGTAAATTCAAATTTATTCACATTCTGCCAATATATCATAACGATTTTATTGTCTTACATTATTCTATGATTTGCGGGATTTGTAATGAACGCCATTTCTGTATTCATAAATAACATCTAATAGTATTTAATGAGCCTGTAATATTATGGATTACCAGTACATGGAATGAGGCTTACATACGGCAACTGAATTTTGTCCACATTAATTCTATCTGTATGTTATATCGATTTTATTGCCTAATATTCAACTCGACACGGAGTTCACAATGAACACCACTTCATTGTACATATACATCATCTAATTTTGTCTATCTTGCCTGCAACATTACGGAAATACGGTGTGAGAAATGAAGTTAACATATGATCAGTCAAAATTATCTACACTCATTCTGTCAATACATCATACCAATTATATGGCCTAATAATATTTTATGTATTACGTGTGAGGCCGAACCGTACCGGAGGAACGTACTATTATAAAGAACACTAAATCATTGCGTAAAAAAATTTGTGATCTCCGTAATGCGTCGAACAACATGAGTCAATTAGATCGAGTTATTATATTGATAGAATAAATGTAGAATATTTTGAATAACTTTATATAAGCTCCGATCCTTACGGAAGGACCGTACTTCTGGGACGACAAAAAATGATAAATCGCTTTTTGAATTAAAAAATTTGTTCATTTTGATATCCGCGATACGTAGACTACTACAAGACAATCAGATCAATATAATATACTGATAGAATGAATGTAGAATATTTTGAATGAATATATGTAGCCGCCGAAGCTACCCGAAGTGGAGTATTATTTCGGGAACAGTAAATAGTATTGGATAGTCGTTATATATTAAATAACTGCATTCACTGTGATCCCCGCGATGCGTGAAATGTAAAACAATCAGATCGGGCTCTTATATTTAGAGAAAGAATGTTGAATATTTCGAACGATAAGTAAAATTTAATCATTGCTTTATACTAAAAACTTAATTATTGCCTTATACTTAGCTCATTTTGACAACCACGATGCACAGACTAACATAAGACAATCTGATGAATGTTATATATTGAAGGAATGAATGCAGAATATTTTGAATTACGATATATATGCCCCTATCCGTTTCGTAGAAGTATAAATTTGTGGAAGGACAATAAATCGTTGTTTTATATATAAAAATTTGGAATACTGTGATCCCCGCTATACGTAGAGTATTGAAAAAGAATATTTAGAATATTTTGAATCATGACATGTAAGCCTCATCCGTACCGGAGGGCCGTATTATTTCGACGACGATAAATATAATAAAAATACTAAAAAGTGTTTTTAATTAAAGGAATTGGTATATTTTAGTACCAGCGATGCGTAGAATAGTATGAGTCCATCAGATCAATATTATCTACCGCTGGAGCGAATGTACAATAATTTGAATGATCATATGTTAGCCCCGATACGTACGGGAAAATCTTATAACTTCGGAGAAAATAAATATCACTAAATCGTCGTCTTAAATTGAAAATTTGTGCTCATTGTGATCCCCGAAATTCGTAGAATATAATAAGATCATCAGAGATTGTTCATATACTGATAGAATAAATGTAGAATATTTTGAATGTCTATATGTAAGCTCCGTTTGTACCGGAAGAGCATATTATTTCGGGGACGATAAATAATACTGACTTGTAGTTTTATGTTAAAAATTTCATTCATTTTGATACACGTGATGCGTTGAATTGATTATAAGATAATCAGATCGATATAGTACATTTATAGAATCGACTTAGAATATTTTGAATGATCATTGGGGAGCCTCGACCCGTACGGGAAGAGCGAATTATTTCGGTGACGGTCAATGTTAAATCGTCGGGGATACTAAATCGTTCTATATTAAGGAATTGTGTTTATTGTGAACCCCACGATGAGTAGAATAAATTGAGCCCATATAAGGAGAAATGATAGAGGGAGATAATATTCATTCTATAGATAGATGTGTAATGTTTTGAGTGATCATATGTAGGCCCAGAGATCAAGAGGAGGAGCACATTATTTCGGGAACGGTAAGTAATACTAATTAGTGGTTTTTATATAAGAAATTTGTTCATCGTAGTACCCTGGATTCGTAGAACAATATAAGACCAACAGATCGAGGTAATTAATTATATGAATGAATGTGGAATATTATAATTTAAAATATGAAAGCCACGAAACTTACCGGACGAGCCTATAATTTCGATGTCAGTAATTCGTAGTAAATCATAGCTTTCTGTTGAAAATTTGACATCAACGGCGCGTACAGAGATATAAAACCATCAGACAGAAATGACTCAGTGATGAAATGAATGGATAATACAGCTCCGACAAGTATCGGAAGAGCGTACAGTTTCAAGACGACAAAGTAATGATAATCACTGTTATCGAAAATTTTGAATGATAGTGTGGAAGCCGCGATCCGGAAGAACGTATAATTTCGGGGACGATAAGTAGTACTAAGACGTGTTTTGTACTAATTTGTCAATTTCGATATGCACGATGAATAGAGTAATGCAAGATGATCGGATCGAAATATTATATCGATAGAATGAAAATAGAATGTTTTGAATAGTCATATTTAAACCTCGATGAGTAACGGAGGAGCATATTATATCGTGGACGATAAATAATACTGAACTTGGGTGTATGTTAAAAAACTATGTTCGTTGTGTCTTCCGCCATGTGGCCATCAGGTGTAGATAAACTGTTGATAGTGTCAATGTAGAATCTTTTAATTGACAACTTATAACCTCTAAACGGTAGAGCGTACAGTTTAAGGGACGACAAATAATACTACATAAATTATTTTATAAAAATAAATTTATAAAATGTTTTATAAAATTAAATAATCATTGTTTTATAAAAATAAGTTAATTCTTTTTTATGCCCTCGATGCGTAGAATATTATAAATACGATAGATTGCGATAATACGTTGGTAGAATGAATGTAGAATACTTTGAATGATGAAAGTATGCTCCGAAACTTACCGGAGTATTGTATTATTTCGGGGACTATAAATATTGTATCATTTTTATATATTAAGTAGTTGTGTTCATTTTGATCTCCACGATGCGTAGAATAATGTAAGACCATCAGGTTTAGATAACGTATTTATAGAATGAATGGGCAACGTTTTGAATAATCAAATGTAATCCCAGAACGTGCCGGAGGTGCTTATTCTTCGAGGACAGTAAATAAAACTAAATCGTTGTTTTATTAAAAGAATTTATTCATTTTGATACACGCATTGCGTAGAACAATATGAGACCATCGCATCGAGTTAATATATTGATAGAATTTAAGTAGAAATAATTGGAAGAACATATTTAGGCCAAGTTCCGCACTGGAGCAGCGTATAGAGGGGACGACAAATAATATTGCATCATATTTATGTATTTATGTATATAAAACAATTTCGTTCATTGTGAGCCACGCGAAGCGTAGAATAATATAAGACAATGAGAGGTAGATAATCTGTTGCTACATTGAATACAGAATATTTTGAATGATCATATGCACCTACAATCCGTAGCGTAAAATAACAAGAACGATAAACAATACTAAATTGTTGATTTTTAAGAAAAAACTGTGTCCATTGTAACCCCAGCGATGCGTAGAATAAGACCGAGATAACGTATTGACGGAATTAAAGTCGAAATATTCGACTTGCCATATGTAAGACACTGTGATGGGTACCCATAAATAATTATTTTTCTTACGTCACCATAAAATCAGTCATCGGCGATAGGCGCATAGTGTATGCGGGTTTGGGATAGTAAAGACATCAATTACGACTAGGGAATCAACGAGAGCTACTAAATATATTTAAACCAAGTACTGTCTTATTATTTTGATTTCAAACCGTAAAATTTCGCATTTAAATCGTGAAATCTTGGCGGTTTTGCCAAGATTCTCAGCAGACCATCCAAGGATAAAATCCAAATTGCCCGAAATTGTGATGCACCGAAGAACGGAGGACTACGGTTAATCCATTAGTGAAGTTGAAGATCGTGAAACCAGATAAAAACGTCTTTTAAAACCTATCGTTTGCACAAAGAATTTTCGATATCCGCAGAGGAGGTGGGTCAAGATAGTCTTGCTTTTGAAACACGATGGCAAGATAGTCCAAACTCGCCGTCAGCATGAATAGGAGTATGAGTGAAATTAACAAAAATAAGGAAACGACAAAAAATTGGAAGATGAAAGGATAATAAGAGAGGTTAAGGAATTGTAAAATAGGAGAGGTTAAGGAATTGTAAAACGGCCTTAGAGGCGTTCAGGCATAATCTTACAGATGGCAGCTTCGCACCACCGGCCGCTCGAGTGCGTGCACCAAATGTCCAAACTTGCGGTTAAACTCTTCCTGAACAGGATTATTATAGCAACCACTAGTCATCAGTAAGGTAAAACTAACCTGTCGCACGAGCAGGGAAACTTACAAGTCCACAAAATAAACGAAACGGAAAAAATAAACGAAATGTACAACCACCGCCAAATTAGAGAACTGTGGCTAAACAAGAGTCAATAGAAAATCCGCTGGACTTCGATATATTGGAGGACGTTTCAGACACGCCAGAACACGCGCGAAATTATTCTTGGACACAGGATCAAGTATTAACGTGATAAAGCAGGGAGTAACAGATAATCACTAATAGAAAAAGAACACGAAATTATAATGGGAAATGGTATGCATAGATTAGCAAGCTCAACTAAATTTAATGTATTAGGAAAGGAACATCTCTTTCGTGTCGTACCTGATCCCTCCTTTAACCCAGAAGATGGAATAATTGACCAACCTATTATTTCTAAATGTAGCCATGCAATAATCGATACCCATTTAATTTTTAGTAAAAAGCATCGTATTAACGTGATCTTCGCCCCAGGTCAGTGTCATGTCAAGGGAGCCATGATAGAAAACAAACCAACGTTTTTATGCTTCATTAACAATAATAAGCACAAAATTCAGGATAATGCAATCGAAAACGAAAACCTAAGTTTAACTGACAGAATCAAAGCGTTAAAAACAAAAATCACATTGGACCATGTGATCAGAATTGCGGGAACCATTAGCAAAAAATAATAAATTTAAATTCTTAAAACAATTTTCCCTTATTGTTCAGCTTTCTCCATAGACACAGACCATTTACCTTGTAACGACGTGACATCCCAATAAATTGAAGTTAAAATCACCGAACATACTATTGTAAAGTACCATGGACTACATGGATGTCACCAAAAAGAAATTAAACGACAAATTAACGAAATGTTAGACAAAAATAAAAATAGAACCATCCGATAGTCCCCATAACGCACCAAACTAGGTCGTGCCGGAAGAATTAATCTCTACCGCCAAACGAAAATAGCGAGTAGTTATAGATTTCAGAAAGCTGAATGAAATTACAGACCAGGAAAGTTACAACATACTTGAAATAGATACGGTTTTGTCTCAACTCAGAAACACAAAATACTTCTCGTCCTTAGACCTCTCATTCTGATTTCATCAAATACTGATGCGCCAAAATTCAAAAAAATATTCTGCTTTTTCAACTCCCGAAGGACATTTTTAAAATAATCGAATAATGGACGGAACACTGAAAGGACTAACTGGTAAATACAGTTTCGTATACATTAACGATATAATTATTCTTGGACAGACGATACGGTTCTAGGAACAATAACTCCAGCGACTGACAGAATTAAATTTAAAATTACAACCGGATAAATATGAACTAGAATATTTGACCACGTTATTAGAGAAGATGGAGTAAAACATAGTCAGAAAAAAATGAAAGCTTTAAGAGGACTTAAACCACCTAGAAACCTCAAAAAAATTAAACAGTTCTTATGTCTAACCGATAATTATAGGAAATTTATTCGAAATTTTGCAAAGATAGCAAAACCATTAACGAAATTAATAAAAAAAGACGAACTTTACAGATGGAGCAAATAGCTTTTGAAAAACTCAAATTATGTAAGGAACCAGTTCTGAAATGTTCTGAATTTAACAAAGAATTAGTGCTAACTATAGACGTAAGTAAAGAGGGACTAGAAGAATTATTTTCTCAAAATGGAAATCTCTGTTTTATACCCCGCGGACTTAATGATGAAGAAACACATTATGAGACAACTGTAAAACAATTATTAGTGGTAATTTGGGCCACATAACGACTAAAACAACATTTGTTAGGAAATTTGTTAGGATAAAGGTTAAAATTAGGACAGACTACCAAGCCGTAAAATGGTTGCATAATGTCAAAGTGGCATCTTCAATGCTAATTAGGAAGAGATAAATAAAAATACGAAACAGAATATCATAAAGGAAAAGTTAAAATGCCTGCTGACACATTGTTATAAATAAACATTACACAAAATAAAACGACACCGAAAGACAAGATACGAAATCCTCAAATTAACAACGATAGAATCCAAAGACAATGACGAAGACACGGAACCGAGTAATTGTATAACCGTCTTTGAAGAATATACTAACTTTTTAGCCAGGCAAGAGACTCCTCTTAACTTTAAGGAAATAGTGAATCGAGACGGAAAAATACAAATTGAGAGATTAGAAGTAGCCTTAGAGAAAAAGAGTCATTGGCAAAATTAAAGATATAACCAAAATTTACACACAATATCAGATCATACGTTTTCAGAGAATCTGGTAGAACAAATCAGTGAAATATTACTGTACTTAGCATTTAAAGATACCCACTGACGGACCGTCAAAAGAACAAATATTCAGGGACGGCCACAATTCAGTATTACATCTTTTTGGAGATAATAGAACACTAGTAAGAATTAAAGTAAAATACAATTGGCCCAAAATGAATAAGGAGATAAAGGATATGATAAGTAAATCTGAGAATTGTCAACATGAAAAATTGACGAATATTAGACTAAGAGTTCCAGCTTTTATCCCTGACACACCTAAAGTACCAAATAACAAAATAAATATGAACATTTACGAACCATTACAAATAACCAGCAAGGGTAATGTATAATGTCAATATGCATTATCAATACAATGTGCCTTAAACAAATATTTTATCTTTGCACCACTTCCGAATCAACAAGCACAAATCATAATAGAAAAGTTGATAGTTCATTGTATTTACTTACTTTCCAAACCCAAGACGATACTAACTGGTCAGGGCTCGAATTTTGTATCAAAATTGATTTTGGAATTAGAAGAAACTTTTAAGATTAAGCATACAAAACCATTAGCTTCCACAGACAGAGCAATGGTTCCTCCGAACGTGCACATGCCTTTATTGGAGATTTAATAAGGACTTGTACTAAGGCCAGAGGTAGAGAATTGGACGAGCCATTCAAGTTAGTTTGTTTTGGATATAATAGTGCAAAACATGAGGGTGCAGAATGTAAACACTTTGAGTTGATTTTTGATAGAAAAGTCCACATGCCCAGTGCAATAGCTGCTACTACTGCAATGAGCAAGGAAAAAGTATTTAGTTTGTGGAAACGTAGGCACGAGTTGTATTTAGCTAGAGAAGCCAAGGTAATAATATTAGACTATTTAGCCAAGGTAATAATAAAGAAGAATAAAGCTACAAATAAAAGTAATCAGGATGAAGAAAATTAAATTACAAAACTTGTTTAAAGTCAATGATAGTGTTTTAATGCATAACTACTATAAAGGGAAAAGTTTGATTCTGAATTGTTGGGACCTCATATTGTCGACGAAATAAGAAGTTCTTATTACATTTAAAAACCCTAAAGGAAAATTTATTAAAATAGATGGTAATAGATTAAAAATATTTAAAACATGATTTCAGATCAACAAGCTCATATTATTGGCAACACTAACACCACTGGTAGTTGAAGAAATTGAACTTATAAACCTGGAGGATAAGAATTTATTTATAGAAGATATACAGTACGTTTGCCTCTACCATAATCAAGTAAAGTAATAGTAGAAGTAGACACGAGCGTTATTTAACGTGAAAAGGAAAAAGTAATTGACCGATTACGTGAATTGAACCGAATATGTAATCAAAGCAATTGCAGAGAATCTCCGGTAATTAACGAGTTAAAAATTAAAATTAACAGATTGAAGAATAAATATGTACTTTATAAGAAATTGATGCATCTAAGAATGAACAGATAGCTATTTAATTTTGTTGGAGTCATCTCTAAAACCTTGTTTCGCACATTAGACGATAGCGATCTAGAATTAATCAATCAAAATATAGATAAATATTTCGACGCAAACAACAAAATTATTCAAGCAGTGAGGAATTAAACATTAATAATCAAACTTCTTGAAATTCTCGAGTGTAGAGGAACGGGTATCTGGTAAAATTATAAAAGTATAAGATTTTGCACTCAATATAATTAGTTTAGAATTCCCACACCTGAAATTATTGAACAAGTAGATACCACAGTAACTAAAATACTTAGAAGAAAACGTAGAATAATTCACCCGAATGTTCTAACTAATGACCAATTTTTACTGGCCTATACAAAATGAATAAAGGAAGGTAAGTCATGCAATGATATAGAATCAACGGAGGAAAATAACTAATGACCAATTTTTACTGGCCTATACAAAATGAATAAAGGAAGGTAAGTCATGCAATGATATAGAATCAACGGAGGAAAACGTTCAACTAATTTACTTCATTAACGATGTAAAAATTAACCTTGGAGGAACTAAGATAGTTTATGTAATAGATATACCTATTCTAGAATATACAGAGTGGAAATTACAAAAATACTATGCGATACCTAAAAAAACCGGCACGATATTAAGCACAATTAATATACGAGAAAC
>NIPQ01041473.1:0-10851 GCA_002806875.1 Lepidotrigona ventralis hoosana | reverse complement strand
TCGGTTAATCCATCTTTTCTTTTTGGACCAACTGTTCCTCACTCAACAGTAAATATAAATACACTGACTCTTTTCTTTTCCTTTCAGTTGCTTCCAGTTATTTTATAGATTATGTCTGCAGCTTTTGTAAAAGGAATTTTAATTTTTTTTCCTTTTCACATCAACACTATAATTCGTGTACCAAGATATTCATAGGCAAAATAATTGGCTAATTTCTTTCATTGTTGTTGGAACTTTTGAAATGTCCAGGAAAATTCTAGAGTAAAAAATGAACAGTGAGTGTATGTAAACTCAGTGATTTATGAACAGGAATATGTGCAAATGCTACGTTAAAGAAACTGAAGGAGTAGTTGGTAGAAACTCTAGTCCGAGGAGAAGGATGATATCCGATCACGCAACCGCGGATACTCTCGTTCGCCCACCAGGTGTTAACCGCGCGATGCTCAACGGAAGTAGCGTTGAAAGGACGCGTATACTCGCGCTCTTAGCTCGTTCAATACTTACGACGCCCACGATCGCATCACGTAACAGTCTGGGCGAAGTTCAAAAGCTTTCGAAAATCGATTGTTCGAACACAAAACTGAATATGAGACGAAATAGACAATCTACAATAAATCGAAGACCTGACTTATTGTGAACACAAATTCGAAATTTACTTGGATTCTTTTCGAAATGGTCATTGATTATTACTAGTAACTCTTTTTCAAAATTATTTTAAATATCCACTTCTCGAATTTA
This sequence comes from Lepidotrigona ventralis hoosana, assembly GCA_002806875.1. Classification (NCBI taxonomy): domain Eukaryota; kingdom Metazoa; phylum Arthropoda; class Insecta; order Hymenoptera; family Apidae; genus Lepidotrigona; species Lepidotrigona ventralis. The sequence goes on along the minus strand of NIPQ01041473.1, from coordinate 10,113 downwards.
AACTGCACCGTGTTCTTTAAAATCATTTCAAGTATATATTTTCTGAAATTAATTTATGAAAATGAGACGAAATAGACAAGCTAATCGAAGACCTGACTTATTGTGAACACAAATTCGAAATTTACGTGGACTCTTTTTCGAAATGGTCATTGATTATTACTAATAACTCAGTCTTTCTCAAAATTATTTTAAATATCCACTTCTTGATTTATTTAAACTGCACCGTGTTTTTTAAAATCATTTCAAGTACATATTTTCTGAAATTAATTTATTTGAATTCAAGTAACTTAACACGTGTAAAGCTTGAATTCAAATTAATTAGTGATGAATGAATTTTAAGTACATATCTACTTTATATAGTCATTTCATTTTGATACAAATTGCCTAGTTCTGCAAACTCAAATTCAAGCAACTTTGACACCATTTACTTATCGTATAGTCCAAATTCACAACAACTTGACATCGTCTTTAATAATTTTAGACAATCACACATTCACTTCATTTTAATGCAAGATACCTGATTCTCGAGTTGCTCGAATTCGAAGCAGCTCGATCAATCAGAAACGAGACTTAAAGCCTTAAACACGTCGCGGTCATCGATTCACGAAGCAGGTGTAGCTCGTCTAGGATTCAATCTTACATTTGTCCTCCCTCTACCACGTCACTTTCTACTTTCACGTCCGTTCGATATGCACAATATCTGCATAATGAGCGCTCGGTATCGAATCGGAGGTGTTTCAAACAGCCTGGATGCAGCCTAGACGTCGTGAAAGAAGAGGACAAAAAGAAGGTGTTCCAGGAAACGAATCGTTCACTTGCTTGCATCCGAGCCTTCCTCTTCTTTATCCTTGCTCTAGTCGACGATCACGAGAGAGTCTTCGATCCGATCCTTTCTCGCCGCTGCGCTGTCGCGACGCGTTCGTTCGTTTCTTCGAGCGACGCCTCTCACCCAGTGGTGACCCGATCTCTCGAACAGGTTAAAGTAGCTGCTTCACGTACGTTCGTGTGAAACGTGTATGTAGAGTATGTGTGCCCACTACTCGTCGGCCTACCAGCCGTATTATTACGTGTCGCTTTGCGGGCCTTAGGGCTCCCCTGTGCGCGCAGCATGTAACAGGTTCCAGTCGCACGCAATGGGCGAGAGATCGCTCGTAGAAAAAATGGAAAATAAGCCACTGGTTCCGGCGCGAAAAAGACGAGGCTGTGCGTGTCTACTCTCTTTATTTAACGAATTCAGGAAATCAATTACTATTCTTCGCGCATTGAATGGATAACTGAAAGATTTCTTAGAATAATATACTATATCAACTTGATCTTTACAGAGGGAACAGATAGAAGTCTGGTTGGCAGCATTAGCCAAAAACCAAGTTTTCATTATCCAATTTTCATATTTGTATTTGAAGATGTTAAATTTATGTTGAACGAAGTGATTTAATTTATTATTTATTGGACGACGGTTAGTTAGACTTTGTTACAACATTAGAACGTTCGAATCTGTCGATCTTTGACCAACTTGGAATCGCGTATATAATGATTGGAAGCTCAAGTAGAAGGTGGAGCTATCGTGATTAATAATTCTCTTCTAATAGAGTAGCGAGACTCTAGAATTATATGGGCCGGTCATCGACAAAAACAAAAACGGTAGAAAATTTTGAATTTTCTGAAACATCTAATCTCTTAATTAATTCCATTCCTATCGNAACATCTAATCTCTTAATTAATTCCATTCCTAATCCGCGAGATTCGATAGAATTATTAAAATTCAAGAGATTCAAGGTAATGTAAAAAAAAAAAAATCCCAAGAACCACATAATAATTCCCACAGAAGCTCGTTGAAACAGAAGAACTACAACCCTTTAATTGACTCCATTCGCAAAAGTTCCATAACTCGAGAACAATCCAATGGAATTATTATAAGAGCTTTACATCTGGCGGGAATATTCAATTGGCCGTGGTTTTCTCGATGAAAACGCGGAGATATACGGTACCGTGCGTATTCCACGGGCCACCGAAACCATGCTACAGAGTGTGCCACGGCGCAGGGTGGGTTCTTTTTGCTCGAGGGAGAGTGTACCTCGTGTCGAGACCCGTATAAGGACCGACTTGCACGGTACAACACACCAGGTTCTCGGCCCCCTGCCTTCCAGCACACAGGATCCGCTATAATCCGGTACCGATACCGGCTATCTCGTCGCAGGATCATGCGTAGTTAATTTGTCGTAGCTCCCTCTTTCACTACCGACCTTTTCCACCTTCGGTCACTGCCGAAGAAGTACCTAAATCAGGGGGGAGGGGGAGGGGGGGGTAACTGCGCTCAACTTATGTACCTTATTCTTTTTAAACCACGGTCGTCCATCGGTTTGGCTTCGTTCGGCGTCAGTTATATGCGTTATGTAACCCTTATACTGTAGTAAGATCGTGTATATAGCTGGCTCTTGGGAGTATATATTGGGATAAGTTTTAAGCTGTGAATACCTCCAGGGAAGTGTTGAAAGAGCATAGAAATGTTTTGATAGATCTATGGATTATAGAGTTGGTATATTGTATATTTACATTGGTTAAAATGCTTTCCTTTTTGCACGTTCAAATTATAGAATTTTTCATTCGGACGAGGATATTTATATTTTTACGAGAGTTAATCCTTTGCACTCGGAATAATTTTCGATATAACCTACCAGCAACTCCGAGTCATTTTCTAACTATTCATCATCATTTTCACTCGGCTACCAGCTACTCCAGACTATTTATTATATTGAAAATCTCGCTTTGTCATTAAAAAAAAAAAGTGAATACATTTTTAAAAATATATTTTATTAATACAATATAATTAAAAAAAATATATAAAAGTACAATAAATAAAGAAATTACTTTTTGAATTTCTTCATTTTATGGTAAAAAATGATAATAATTTTAACACAATTATTTATACAAACTAACAGTATAGGCTTCCAAAAAAAACTAAAGAATATTTAAACTCAATATATAAAGTATTTAAATTCAAAAAACAATATTTCTTCCTTATGTCGCTGCTGAGGCGACAACGGAGTAGCAGTTTATCTTACAGTGTCGCCTCTGCGGCGACAGCGGAGTGCAAAGGGTTAAATTAAGATTTCTTTTTTTTTTCACGATTTTGAAGACTGAAATTTTCTTTTTATAAGGAATATTAAAATTATTTAAATATCAGGATTCTAGAAAGTACTCTTACCGTCTTACCCATTGCAAAAGTATTTTTCAAAAGAACGGACTCAGTCCTGTCTGAAACTAGAGGTTTCACACTATTACGTGATTTTTACTCACGAAGTTACAACAGTTCAAAGATATATATTACAATTTCCCATCGTTATTTGTTTCAGTAATGTTCCTCATTCCCGCGTGAGTCGATACGCTTTCTCGACTTTCGTTATTCGGAATTTGTCTTAATAGAGTTATCAGTCTCGGTAGAAATTTCCGTCAGAAAAACAATTCTTAAAGAACAAGAACGACAGACGCGGGCGAAAGTCGAGGTGGTCGGCGGAAAAACGCAAAACTAAAGAGTGGATCGGTGGCCCGACTCGGTCACGTACTACGTACGATAGTAAACGTGTGTATATCGCACCTTTCCACGTAGGCTAATGTGGCGGATGCGGGTGGGCGGACCGGGATCTGGCTTGTGGCAGTGCAACGATGCCGAAGAGATGCCCACGCTGAAACGAGCATCGGTAATTAAACGAGCACCTCGGACGCGGACGCGTCGTTTTTTAACAGAGGAAATCGGTCTGCTCTCGACGGTCTCGACTCCCTGCTGGCAGAATTTCCGCCATTTTTGCGCGGTTCCAGCATCCGGAATATCTCGACATCCTACTTTATTCCATCGAACGCACGATTAGTAATTAACTGACTGTAAATATTTATTCTCTCTCTCTTTCTTTCTCTTTTTTCACTGTATTTATTTGTTTCTAGAAAAACTTACTTTAATTGGATTTAGCTTTCATAGAACAAACGTGGTTGGGTACAAATCATGGTTAAAGAAGAAGAAAGTTCGACAAAGCATTTCATTTAGTTAAATTTTATTTCATTGTGTTATTTAACTTTGTTAAATTTCATCGTGACTATATGCAAAGAATAATTCCAAGAGACTGTGAAGTATTTGTAGCGTTATGTGGTAAACTATTAATGGATTAATACAATTCGACTAATAGATTTTATCACGCGAGTTGAAATTTGAAAAAAATATCCGAATAAATTATAAATCATTTATTTACATTTACGTTTCAATTTTTCACAGTAATTAAATTTCGGTAATATCACACCGTCTCTTTATACTGTTTAAGCAAAATGTAACGATAATAATAAATTAATAATTAATAATAATAAATAATAATAACAATATAATAATAATTTTAATTAATAATTAATTTTCTAATTAATCCTTCTTAAGCAAGCTTGGGTGGTTTACGAAATTTTTTCTGAAAAACACTTAAAAAAATTTGACCCAAAAATTCGTACAATGTGGCAGAGAACATTCATTGAATGATGCAAGAATTTTTTACATTTGATGGAAATTTTAAAAACGAAGTCAAGAAGCGATGATGTATTTATTCATGAAAGATTAATGTTTCCACTTCCATGATAAAATAATATTAACACTTCCTGCTTTCTGACGATATATTAGCTATTCGAAATTACAATCACTTCAAAAAACAGAAGTGGCAGACGTTTGTCAAAAGATGTGTGACGCGAAAGTTTCATTTCAGAATCGATCTAGATATCGATAGATATCGACAGAGAGTGTCCGAGCGTTAATTGTAGCGAATAGTAACGGTAGCAAGAGTCTCGAGCGAGTGAAAAACAAAGTGTAATTATACGTCGAACGCAAAAGTGTCGAAACTATTTATAGCGTGGCTAGCGTGATGGTTGAACGGCATGCCGAAGGGCCAACGAGAGAGAATTATTCGCGTTACTTCAAGCTCTACCGACGCATTAGGTACAATTGGGTGCGTGGGCAATGTTAAACGTTAAATCGTTCGTCACGATAGGAGACGATGCGACGAGATTGCTCGCCCACGTACGAATTTCCTGCGGCACCGTTGCGGTATACTTTATTCGGGTCTAGGTACCCCAGAAACCTCTCAATCAGCCCGATTAAATAGTAGTGGAAACTGTGTCTCGTTTCAGTACGAATCACTCTTACTCCTCGCGTCCAACATCGATCATCACGAAACAATCGATAGTCGGTTGGCTATGCTACGTTGTTTCAAACTTGTTCAGTCTCTGTAACTAGAATTCTTTCTTTCAGTTACTTATTAGATGAAGGTTCCAAATCTGGAATATTTCGAAGATTTACAATTTGGAATAAAGTCTGATAATTCTTGGTAATTACGAATACTTTGTTCTGGTATTTTTGTAATGAAGTATGTTCATAATATGAATGTGTAACATTCAACATATGTAGAGGGTTAAAAAAATATAAACAATTTCTTGACTACTCTAGGAAGAATGACACATAAATTCGATCGACTTCAGCAAGTTTAACTGTTGGTTAAAAAGACAAAAAATTAATACTAAAGAAATCTTCGAAAGATGGAATCGAGCACTTTTGACTTCTGTGAGTGGTGCAAGCAGTACGTACAGAATAAAAAAAACGAGAAGAGAAAAGTTAGGAAACTAAGTTCTCTGCACACGGTAACAACGAAATAAATAGGTGTGCGTTCCAATCAGCCTTTTTCCTACTAAACAGCAGCACTCTCGCGGAATTTCCAAATGAAAGATTTCTCCGCGCGTATTCTTGTCTGCGAGCATCTTTCTCTTTTTATGCTCTCGAAGCTGTTAATACACGTGAAAGTCGAACGCCGTGATTCGAGAAGCCGTTTGTCGAGCAGCGACGTTGTCCCGAAGGAAACAAAGATTCCGTTGAATCGTGAAATTTCAGTGGCTGCGTGGACTGCTCGAAAGAATTCGCCGAGGCGAGGGGGTCGATACCGTGGCCTCGAGGGGGTTAATGACGAGAAAAAGGGGAGCGAAAAAATGCGGCTGAGGCCACGTCACTCGACAGGTAGTTGCCCTGAAAAGATCGTAGACGCTGTGGAATCTTTACTGAAGGAGCATAGAGAGAGAGAGAGAGAGAGAGAGAGAAAGAGAGATTCTTTTACCCTGGCGTTCTCTCCCCACCAGAATTCATCGAATCGGTTTCATGAGAGAGCGAGCTTAAGGTCAGCGGACCGTTGCAACCGCCGGAGATTCATTTCGGAAGATAGAACCGAGGCCGAGAAAGAGAAAAAAACCGGTCGTAAATTTCTGTAAATTTCGTGCCCCGAAATATTATCTCCGTTTTCTCTCGGTACTGTAACGCCACCGAAGGAAACACGCTCCGCTTCGCTACGGTGCTCACTCGATTATACATCGTGCGTGTATTCACGTTCTCGCTTGACTCATTAACCATGTTCCCATTAATACACAACAATTCATTTGCAGTCTGTTTCCGGTCGGTTATTGAATTTTATTGAATTTACATTGTAATCATTGGACTGAAGATTCATGGATCGAGCAGTGGAACATAATGTAGCACGAAAGTTTCGAAAAGATGTAGATCGAGAGAACCTTATCGAACCTTAAATTTGTAAATATGAATTCGATGAAATTTAATAATAATTTTTATTAATTATGAAAAAGAGGATGTAATTTTAATGGAACGTTTAATTTAACGTTAATGGAATGGTGATTAACGATGGTTAAAATTGGAATTTCCCATGAAATTCTTTTCAATAATTGCAATATATGTAAATTCAGTAAAATCAAATGACTTGCGAATAATTATTTAAATTGAAATGACTCGTTATAATATATAATTTAATACAATATCAGAGTATTGTTATAACATGTAATTGATTAAATGACTTATTAATCAAGTCTGAGAGTAATGCGAATTTCACGTCGATTTGACTTCAATCTCAGCCGTATTAGCAATTCTTTTTCAACCACGAAATTACGAAACCGTCCCAGGATGTGAGATCAAAAAATACACATAGTGTTCCTTGAACAAGGAACCGTTTAACGAGCCACGACAAACAATCGAAAAATAGAAAAAGAAAGTAGAACAGTGTGTGTAAGATGTCTCAGTATACAATCAAGGATGTAACTTTGTGTCAAGAAATAAATTGTATAGAACAAAATTTTTTTTAGTAATAATTATTATATTTTAATATTATATTTAATTTTAGTAATAATTATAAACATATTTTTTTAAATAATATTATGTAATTGAATTTTATATTGTACATTTTTTTAATTATTATGTAGATATTATTTTACATATTTATATAATTATATTTATTTTTATAATTATCATGTATATTATTCTACATACTTTTAAGTATTATGTAGAAAAATAGAAGTCCTTTTAAATTACAAGTTAAAAGAAAATGTTTCTTTTCCTTCTTTTTGCAAAATTCGGCGAAATCGTCGTGCAGTTTAGAATTCTACTTCTCTGCAAACTTTATTAAATAAGAATAGGCTTTAAATAAATAAAAAAAATTGTATCCCACGTTCCTGTTTTACTTCCTTTCCCACTTTAGAATCACTCTCTTGTTAATCACGTCACGATTATTGGACCGTCTTATCTACAAGCGTACGTAGCTTCGTCCAGAATAAGAAGAAACGCGTGAGAAGTGAATCGGAAAATACGACTGACAGCGTCAGGAACGTATTGAACGTATCCTTCGGCTGCTAAGATATTAATTACAATTGCCAAACGCGAGGCTGAAGGCACTGAAGAGACTAAACGCGAGGTTTGCCTCGATCGTGCGCGGCCGTGTTTCAGGAAGAAATAACACTTCATCGCTCTTAACGTCAGCCTCGCGAACGGATCGCGGTTTGAATTATACCTGTGGCGCTGTGCGTGCCGAGAGGATAGCTCGTTCCGAATGACCAGACTGGCGCAGAAGTCCTACAGGGGACTCGTTTCGAGGAGAGGAAAGAACATGCTCGAACGACGTGCCAAATTTATTTGGACCCTTGCGAGCTACGATCGTTAAACGAACATTCGACGTGAGAATACGATCGATAAAATCTTCTGTGTATATCAGCTGAGGAGAGGCTTTGTTTCTTTACGATCGTCAATGGCACGANTTCGTTAATTTTTTTTTTTTTTTCTTTTAGAAAAATATGGTACCTAGAAAAAAAAAATGGTACTGTATTTTAATTATTGAGTCTATGATAGGAAAAGTCTATGATAGGTTACGTTAATTTTCTTTTTTTCTAGGAAAATGTGGTAGCTAGAAAAAATGGTACTATATTTAAGTATTCTTCCTTTGTTAAAGTTATATTTTCTGCTTAACTCAAACTCATTTTCGGAAATAAATATATGCTCTGACGAGGATAGTTTGACAATTGGAAAATGCAAGCACAGATGTGGTTAAGAAATGCTGAGAAATGGCTGTAGAGGTAAAAACACTCCTTTAAAGAAATCTTAACAATTAAATAATATCTTAAATATTTATGAAACTGTACAGAAAGTTAGATTAAAAGTTGTACCTTTTTACTATAGCCTATATCGTGATGGTAAAAAAATTGAAAAAGAAAGTTTATATTGTGCAACTGTGTTTTAATTCAATTTCTTTCCTGTATCTCATCGCAAACGTTCACCACAATATGCAAAGACAAGATCTCTTTGAAAGGATAAAACCATCTTTCAATACAATTCAAGTGTTTCAACGAAGTATCCAAAACTTATGCGTTCCCTCTAGGTTCAGTTCAATTTGAACCACCATTTCTCCGGGGAAATCGTCAGATTTTGCCATTTCGAAATTCGATATTCTTCTACAGTCAAAGGATGAAGAAGTTTAGTCGATGGCTACCAACAACTCGCGAGGACCTCGACACGTGAAATACATACCCCGTCGAATCGGCAGGCCAATAACGCGGATACCTAGTCCGCCCACGTGTCCACTTCTACAATGCAAACGCAATCGCTGACGTACACGGACACGTAGAATTCGAAGGAAACGAGCACCAGCGTAATTTCGCGCGTTCGTGTAACCGTGGTCCACGCTCGAGACTATCGAGAAGGCGGCGAGAAGGGACGGGGGAAGGAAACGAAGAAGGAAACGAGACACCGGTTTTCCAGCGAGTTGCATTCATGAGGTCGAATGAACGAACCGTCCGTGCACGCATGAACACGAATTAAGCTTGTCCCCGGGCGTAAGCATGCGGCAACACAACCAACGGGGGGACCAACGCTCGCGATTTACACTGAATGGCCCCGTGTCACGTGGGTTTGATCGCGTAAACGTCGATACATACCGGTCAATCGCGACGAATTAAGGAGAAGAGAGAGAGACTTGTGAAAGATGGCTCGAGTTTCACGCTACGACGATTTTACTTAGGGTAACGACACAGTGAGCAGGTTGAATTATACTTCACATAACTATCGATTTAAACTTAAGAGAGCACTTCCACCCCGGAACTTGTAGATATAAAAATATTATTATAATAGTTTGTGCTTGCTGCAGTACTAAACTATCTCTGTCTGTGGGCCCTTTCTGCTGATATATCTTTTTCTATTGGTTACGTTCGATTCCTGGTCAAAGTATCTAGGACGACTCATAGGTTACTCATAGGTTACTCAGTTAACAGAAATTTCAAGAGACGGCTGTGAATGAATGAAGATTCATTGAAAACTGAATTAATTAAGAGAAGCTGTTGCACTGCTTGATACTCAACATATAGACTGGACTAATTTTTCGCGCAGGAAGCATCCTCACAATTGCTTCCAACGATTTTTCCTAGAAATCGCAGTTTCAGATAAATATTGAAATATCTAAACGCACATACTAAGGAAAATAAATTTCAAAGGAATTTTTCTCAATTTCAACGACGATATCTTCCTCACAATTGCTTCCAACGATTTTTCCTAGAAATCGCAGTTTCAGATAAATATTGAAATATCTAAACGCACATACTAAGGAAAATAAATTTCAAAGGAATTTTTCTCAATTTCAACGACGATATCCGCGATCGAGTCAATCGAATCTTTGTCAATTTGTAGGCACTGATCCGAATTTTCTTACATTATAGTCAATGTGTCTAGTTGTCTCAATCTATATTCTGTGATGTCGCATTTGTTCTGTTTCTTTCTCT
>NIPQ01041472.1:0-10968 GCA_002806875.1 Lepidotrigona ventralis hoosana | reverse complement strand
TATGTATGTATGTATGTATGTATGTATGTATGTATGTATGTATGTATGTATGTATGTATGTATGTATGTATGTGTGTGTGTGTGTTCATGATAAATATTAAAATTTTATAAAAATTATTAAAGTTTGTTTATTTTTTTAAAAACAAATTTGTTCATTTTTTTATGAACTGTAAGAAATTTTCTATCAAAAAATAGTTACTAATACATAAATAACAATGTGTTTCTTAGTATTAATTATAATAAAAAATAAGATAATTAAATAATTGTCCACAATGTAGTAATTTGAATCGTGATTTTTCATAAACAATATTTATATATGAGCACTTTTTACACTAATGATTTCAGTATTTTTTTTTGCCAGAATTTCTTATTTTTTAATTACTAATTATTAAAGTTTCTTAATTACTGTACGTTTAATAAATACGTTAATTCTGAATATATATTTTCTGAATTTGTGAGTTGGAGATCATCCCTTATCAATTCAGCAACTTCTTTTTTATATATTGTTTCTTTTTTTTTTAAATATTGTAAGAGATAATTAAATCTCTAAATTCTGTATTAAATTGTTGCATACGAAACGGCGAATTTCGCAAGTATATAAAATCACTTAAAATTTTGTGACTGAAAATATTGTTAATAATACATATTTATTAGATGTCGATATAAAGTTTAAGGCTTATAGAATTCAACATAATCGGTATTCTGTTAATTTATTATAAAAAATTAGATTAAAACGATTAAACCGAACGAGCGAAATAAAAGTTCTTTGTAATGAAATATAGACTCCCGAAAAATTACATTAATGGACACAATGTGCCATTCTCGTGATTTAGATTAAAAAATTTTTCAAAAATATCTTGTAATCATCTTTTAGAAAGGCTTCAAATTTTTATATTCGTAAATATCTTTTGATCTTATAGAAACGCTTCATAAAAAGTTTGCAAAGTTTGCTTTTAAAGAAATTGTTTAATTTTATTTATCATGAATTGATAATTATTAAGATATTTAGGTTCCTGAACTTTCAATAAACTGTCTAGAATACAGCCCTGCACTTACACTGCCGGCAATTTTCGCGCTGTGCCCTTAAATACATATTTTGTTCGTAGGAACGTTTCATATACTAAGTTATAGAAGATTACACGTAGAAGAATACACGTAGTTATTATTAACTAATAATTGGTCTTTTATTAAATATGGATCGGATGGTTTATAAATTATTCAAGAAATTTTTAAACAGATAATAAAATAAGTATTCATTTTAATTTATTTAAACTTAAATAATAAAATAAAATGTTTTTTCTAAAATGCTCTTTTATTTTATATCTTTTATTGTATCATCATGTTAATTTCTGATATCGCGGTAATATAATTGTTATAATTGGTTATAATTAAAAATTTTAAAAAATGGTTTTCCGCAAAATGTTTGTAATTTCATAACCTATTTTTAGACAAACCGATTGATATATAATTTTTCGAATTTTGTAATTCGAAATTTAATAATAATATATTTGTTACAAATAACTTTTATTATTATATTACATTTATTATATACTAATTTAATTATTATTTTTTCAATTTTTTATTTTTTAAATTATTCTAATATTACATAGTATAAAAATTAATATAAAAATACATATAAAATATTGCTGAATATTATTATTTAGACAGATAATTTTGTTTCATAAAATACATAATAATAAAATACATAAAATAATACATAAAAATAAAATACATTATTTAAATGAAAAATACAAAAATAAATGTTTCTTAACATAAAATAAGAAAATGCTTACAGAAATTTATAATCATTTTTCACTTTACAAATAAGACATATAAATAGTGAATCAATTACACAATTTCTCTATAATAAATATGTTTTTATTACTTAAAAATTCTTATTATACAGTTACTGGAAAAGATTTACTATTACTAATAAAAATGAACGAAATCTATTAATATTAATAATTATTTATTTATATTAATGGTATTTATTGATATTAATATTATCAATTTTATTCTAAATTGACAAGAGATACATTACAAATTAAAATTTGTAGAATTTTCTTGTTTTGTATAATTTTGTAAATATCTATTGTAATGACTGCAATTTTATAAATTTTAGAAAATTCAAGTATGATTTTTAAGGTACTTTAAGTTATTTTAGAAAAATAATACTTCTTTTATAAGAAGTAAATAGTGACTATTAATTAGAAAATTTGTTGTATACTGACAACATGCATTTTTCCTTGCTAAAATCAAATATAATAAATAATAATAATGATATTTTTATTATATTGAGTTTTAATGCCTAAAACCTTTACAGTTAATATTGAATTCTATGTATTCCAAAATAATTTTTTAATGGCTTGTTCCAATACATAAAAAGTTTAATATTACTTAATATCGCTATTGTAATGTATATAATAAAATCTGAAATAATAGAAAATAAGAAAAGTATAGCTTTGTAATTCTAATTTCTAATTCTTCTTGATAGAATACTGTTTCCTTTTTCATTTATATATTTATTTATTCTTTTCTTATATTCTTCTAAACAAAATGCCTTTAATTTTGTACATGAAAATGGCTATTTCTCATACTTGTTTCTTTATTTTGTATTTATTATTAATTAATTTGTATTTTTTTAATAATTAAGAATTTAATCACTTGTTTAGTAAATACTATTTCCTAATTAACATTTATTGCATTTTCAATTTTATAATTCACCCCATTTCTTTAGTAGATATTATTCTTTTTTGCACAAGTATTTATGTATACTAAATGATCTTGTTGTCTGTTTATATAGAAATACTTACAATTATTAGACTTCTTCACTTCTTGTGCCAAAATTATATGATTTCTTTTTCAGAGAAACTATAAAGATGAGGAACAAGAAGTGCTACTTTTTATTTGTTATGTGATATTTTGCCTGCTCCTTTTTCTTTAATTTCTGTACTTTTCATTATTTTACATAACATTTAAACTGTAATCCAGATATCCTTAATTCTTATGGCTATAACAAATAAATTTGTTAATTAATATATAAATAGAGTATACCTTACATCTTCAAAGAAAACACTATAATTAAAAAGATATTATTATACACTTTAATTTGCCTACTCCTTTTTCTTTAATAAAGGATTAGTTTATTTTTTCTTAAAATAAAATAAAATATAAACCATATTTTCATGATTAAATTATTATGAATCTTAAAGGAGTTAAATTATTATGAATTTTAAAGAAAAAATAACTATTTGCATTCACGTTTAACTTTTGAATTGTTCTTAATGCATTAAAAGATCTACTTTTACTTAAGAAAAAATATTGGTCCACTTATAGAAAGATCAGTCTCATACCGATTTCAATTATTTTTTTATATATTATAGAAATTGACGAATAATTTTTCCCTTTTATTAAAAAGTCGAATTCTTTAGTTTCGAGATTTACTTATATTTATAAAATATTTATAATACAAATGGAAGAATGCGTGAAGCAGCAAAGATGCCAGATGCATATGGCCACTTAATAATTAATAGTTTTTTACAAATATATCGAATATTTAAAAAATCTGATATTTTTTTAAGAGGAAAAAGTTGTTCCAAATGTTTATTTCTAATAATATTTTCAAAAATTATCGAAATCGCTAAGGGAAGTTTTGCAAATTTAGTAAAGTATTCAAATTGAAAAATAGTGGACAGATTATGTTTATAAAAGCCAAATTGTTTTTTTGTCAATTTTGTATATTTTGAATAATTACATTTATTCATTATAATTTAAATAATTATAAATTAATAAAATTATAAATATTTCTTTAAATTATTTAAATAAATATTTATTATACATAATAATTATATTTATTGCATAATTACATTTATTAATGTTCTTGATCATGAGTTTTGACTTTTTTTCTTTCGATAAACGTCTTTTTTTATGGAAACAGTATTCGTATTTATTGGTTGATTCGTATGTATTGGTTGAGAATTCTGAAATTTCCGTTCCTTGTCGAATTTCAGACGTATCTTGATTCATGCTTTGTGTTTTTTCACGCATATTTTAAGATTTTTTATTCTTAATTCGGAAGCTATTGAATGGAACTTTTTTTTTATTGAAACAATACTTATTTCTGTATATTATAGAATGAAAATTCTAAAATTTCTCTATTTTCTTGATCTTTGGACATATCTCGAATTATATTTTATGTTTTGTGCTTCTACACGTATACTTTGTTTGATATAAAATAATTTAATATAATAATAATAATAGTTTAATAAGCTCTCCATACAGGAAAAAAAATGTAATAAACGGCATGTTTGTTATATGAAAATTCTAATGTTATGTAAATACAATAATTTTTGAAGATGATCTTCATGTTTTGACAATTAGGCTAGAAATAATAAACCTTTAGCACACTAGCTATGAGGAATATGAGCCTAGATTATATGGATATGGATTTGTATTTGTATTGTATTGTATTTGTATGGCTAAGGACTAATAAATCATAATTTATGACCATATATGGTTTCGAGTCATATTTATTGTCTTAGAGCGTATAAGTTCGTTGGGAGCTTCGAAAACAACGTACGAACGCGAGCGGTATTCTGATTTTTTGTGACTATTTTTTTGTCGAAGAACAACGAGATATCGCAAGTCTTCAACTTTTCCGATAATTATTAAAATTTCAAATAGTATTAATATTTGTTTCTTTCTTAATCATTCGAACATTTCAGTAGTCTTCACATTTGAGTAGTCTCCATATGTTCTGCGTATGTATTAACTCCAAGCTTAATAGCTACAACATAAGAAGTAGTTATATTAGACAAGAAAAGTTATTAAATAAATTAAGCATAAAATATTTGTTCAAACAAAATTTGTATTTATTAAATTTGTCCGATAAGAAACAAAACTAGTATTATTATTTTACTTAATCATTTCAGTTTTATATTAATAATAATATAAAATAATAAGTGAAATAATTATACAATATAAATAAAATAATTATATTAAATAATTATACTCTTTATCTTTTATAATTATATACTATTAAGCGACAAGGAATTGAATCAATTAAACTATATATTAAATTCTTTCTATTCTCTTTAAATTGTTCTATTTAGGTTGTTGATCATCTATTGTTATCTATTAATGATTCACATTTACAATTATCTAAGTGAATTTATTGTATAAAAATATTCCACACAAATACAACTCAGCTAATTGTAAGTCTGGCAACCTATAAATAATCAAAACGGTTCATAACATAGCACTTAGACTAATCACAGAATTATGTCGCACCTGCTCAATTGGCAGTATTCTCTTTGAAGCCAAATTATAACTAAAATATATTAAGCCATTATAACTAAAAAGAAAATACCTAAGTATGAAATATGCAATAAAAATATCCTTAACTTTTAACAATCCCATCTTTAAGTACATATTCAACAGCAGAACAACAAAGAACTACATCATAAAAAACCTTCTCTCCCATTCCCATTGTATATTAGAATCAACAAATTTCTTGGTCTGATTTCTAAATCTCTCACAGAATGCAAACAAGAAAAAATAGTACCTTGGGCTATTTTTATAATAGCTTTTTTTATGCTAGAAGAGTGTAAGTTGATCTGCTATCAAATGATAGAGTTGAGAATTTTGTTTTGTACAGTTTGAGTAGGTTTTTGAGTGGGTTTTGACGCAATCCATCAAACCTGGATTCTATATGTTAATATGATATGTCTTACGCAAGTTTTGTAAATTTGTAACCTCATTTTACGGAATAAGAGAACCAAGAAATGAAGTTTTAATACTAAGATATTTAAAATTTTTTCAGTGCAGTCAATAGTAGATCTTCCATCTTAAACGATGATCATTCCTAGGTATTTCACTTTAAAGTTCGCCGTTCTGTCCGTGGAACGTCATTTTTCAGCCACTTATATATTGTTATATGCATATGCATTTTCTTAGATAAATATTGTTATATGTTATATGCATTTTCTTAGAAATCTTAGAAACGTATAACCTAAGATTTTTAGGTTATACGTTTAGGATATTTTATTCCTTAACACATTTTTACGTATTTTTTATATTTTAGACTTTTATATTTAGATTTATTACAATATGATACACTTCTTCAATTGCTGATAAAAAAAAAATACGTGTTAAATAGTTTTTCGAAAACTATATTTTAGACCAAATTTTATCAAAATCGGAGATTGACATTTCGATTTACTTCCTTTTGAGAGCTATTAGAACTAGATATTAAATATTGAAATTTATATTTTCTTCTTCAAATTCATTTTGCTCTTCTGGTTAATTAATCACTAAAAGTAACTATAAGTAATAGTTACTATTATTGTCAACTGCTATCGTAGACTAACATCAACATCTTTGCATTACTATATAGAAATGGATAAAAATTTTCTCACATTTGATGAAAAATTATCAATATTTTATTAACTCGATGCAAATTTTCAATGTTATAAATTCATGAAACAGAATCGTATAATAATTTAGTTAACTTCATTTCAAAGCGTGAAACATCTGCTATATCAATTTGGAGTTCGTTGTTTTCGAAGATATTTTTACATTATGCAATAAGTGAAAAAGCAAGGATACTTTTGTTATTGAAAATTATAAAAATTTAAACGTTTCCAAAATTTTTTTCCTCATTAGATTTACCATAATCTTGAAAATTAAAGTCTCTTTTTTATAGTGACTTCTTGCTATACAATTTTTTTTCACCATTTTATCACCATTACATTGAGTATTAAGTTTAAATGACAAAAATTCAAGAAATTTTTAACATTTTGCATGATATTCAGAAGTTCAATGAAATGGCAAAAAAAAGATTAGGCTACTGAATAAATGAATATTAAGAATTTATTGAACGTTCTACAAAGCTTGTGTAGAATTGTTTTCAAATGTTGCTAATCAGAAATTGCAATCATTGAAATTAATAGCATCTGCTGAACATCATTTGTGTTTTAGCCTATATTTCAAATTATATTTTAAGAACTTTACGTTCTTAATCGACAAGAAATTTTGAAAAAATGTTTCAGAGAAGAGAGTCTTAATTTCGATAGAGACACCCGAGAAACTCTTTCGAGCGTTTGGTTTGTGAACGATGTTATACAACCACTTATGTATTAAATATTTAGTTTACTGGAAGAGAGAAGGTCAAAACTGGTTGAATGTTGACAGTGCTGTAGAAATAGAGGTTCACTTGAGAGTTCTGAAAGTTATAGCAGCTGAGTATTAATGAACAGAACTGTATTCGAACAAAATATTGTTCGACATTTGTTCTATTAGAAATGATATTAAAAGTCTAGCTGATTATTTTTGATGTGAATTTTGCAGAAGATATTAAATGAATAGCGTGACTGCGGTTGATTATGTATGTAAAATATGTAAATAAAGAAATAAATGAGAAGAGAAATAATATGTAAAGAAATATGGATAAAATATACAGAAAACGTACGAAATGTGTACGAAATATAACTTTTATTGTTATTTTCATTTGTTATAATAAACTATAATAATTTTCTCATTATAAATTAGTGACAGTTATCCTGTAAAAGATCAATTTATCAAAATTTTATTTTTCCTGCCTAATTATTTCTCCAATCCAACTACAAAATCAAAGAATTTCCAACGAATATCACAACAAGAAGTATGACAAGCTCAATGAAAATGAAAAAATTAATGAAGAGGAAATAATTTCTTAGGAACCATTTCTGTATTGCACAAATGCTTAAATATCAAGAATGTAATAATGACAATATAGCCTAATGATTTTAATGCTTAAAATATTGCAACTTTCGTCGCTAAAGGATTTTTAAATTTAATACTATTTTAAATTCTTCCGATAAATGAGAAAGACTTTTTATACCTTATTATTAGAAAAAGCATTGAGATAGCTTGAAAAAGAAATAGAATATAATTCAACACAATTCAATACATTATGTGATTTAGCAGGAGGAAAGATATATCCATAAATAATTTAAAAAAATTTATATTATATTTATATATATTTTTAAAATATGTAATATAATAATCACAAGAAAAGGCAAGTGTTCCACTATTCAAAAATTATCATTGTGTTTTTCTATTATATATATATTATATACTATTGTGTTCTGATTTCGTAAATGGCAATGAATAGTTTTTAAAAATTAATGAGAGCAAAGGAAAATGCTTTTACGTATATCTGTTAAGACGTATCAGGGTTGTTTGAGATTCGTCCAGATTCCAAATGGTGATGGAATTTTCATTAAAAATTCCTCTCCTGCTTTTTGTATTAGAATATTTTTTTCTGTTTGCTTCAGGGAGAAAGAGTTTAGAGAAAGATTTTATACTTGTTTTGTACAGTATTATATTCCGCTCCACTTAATAATTTGTTGTCTATTATATTATTATACGTATTTGATGCTATTAATAATTAAAAATTTTGATTATATATTCCTAGAATTGGCGCTAGCGGGACGTCAATCTGTAATTCTACTTATTGTCCTATTAGCTACTGTCCTGTAGCGACAGCTACATCTGCTCAACTGAACACAGCGACGTCTATTTCCGCTCAGCGCATTACAGCGATACTTGCTTCCATTCGATCGTTCTGCCGAAAAGTACGTTTCCGGGATATGGACAGCGCCACCTTTTACAGAGCTCAATAAGAGAAAAGCGCGGCAAGAATCTTCTTGTTCCTTATCGCAATCGCAATATGATCAGTGTTTCGCGAGCAGTCTTTGAGTATATCGTGAGCAACTAGCGAGTATTATCCGAGCAAACCGTCGAGTAGTATCTAAACAATCGCCTTGTCTATTTTATATTTTACTTCTTGAAGTTTTTCCTTATCTTTTCTTTTCTTTCATATTTGTATCTGTGGGTATTTTGAATCGCAACGATTTTTACCTACAATCCTTATTCGTTTTGATGTCAAGATAGACAGCACTGGCCGGCATTCTCGTACTGAAATCTCGAAGTGAATGTACGTGCTCCGTGATTTAGCCACGAATTAATAATTAAACTTTTATCCTTTCTCATTTGCTTGCACAGTGTCGTCAATATTATAAAACAGGAGTTCAATATACGCATTAGTAATTTATGTGAAAATGCTCATCATTTATTGTTTATAAGGTACGTATTATACAGCATTCATTTTAATATTCTTCGTTGTGATCGTTCAAGTATCTCGTGATTATTATCATATTTCGTTGTTTGAATATATTTAATAATACTAAAAATGATTAAATAATGATTTGTTTAGTTTGAAAGGATAATTATTATGATCGAAATTTTATTGTATTTTTAATGAAATTTTATTTCATCAATATGATAGTTCAATAATTTATTATATGAAGATGAGCTACATTTTGAGAACGAAGGAGAAATTGATTAATGTGGTACAAATGTGTATTTGGAACGTACAACATAAAAATCATAAATAGATATTTAATTGATAAATATTGAAAAGAAATGGAAATGATCGTTTTTGGTAAATTTGTGTATGTTAATACACAAAAAAATGGCGAAAAAATAATTTTTCTTTGAATGAAAATTTTTTAAAAAAATTTATTATTTGATGATAATCAGATTTCTTTATTTTATTCACTTTCTTCGGTATATTGCAATCGCGGATTTAAGATAAGAAAATTAATTAAGTCCTTATTTGTATTATTTTTTCTCGATGACTTTCTGGCGTATTTTATTGCTTCTAAAGCTTTTTCCAAAAGTTTCCTTATCGATATTTCGAATTTGGATATAACGATTTTGGCTATTCTTTTCATTTTGAGCAAAGATGGACAAATAAATTTAAATTTAATGTAAAATTTATTCGGAATTAATGTACAGAAAATCATATGATACTTTTTGGTGCTTTTTTAAAAATTCATTTTGAAATTCATTTAAAAATTATATATAAATAATTTGAAAAATTTGTTATTATATTAAACTTTTTTAGTAATTTATAGTAAAACGCTCGTATATAAAAATCGTTTTATAAAAATAAAACTAAAGAAATAAATACTACTACTGTGGCAGATTTTTGAAAAAAAAAATTTAACATTTAATTTTTAATTTAATTTCATGTTTCAATTTTGGCAATAAATTAATATGTTTTATGAATATTATAAGTAATATTACAAATTAAATTATGTTACTAATATTTCATAATAGAAGCTTATTCAGATCTTTTAAATATGTATTTCATTTCTCTGGTTTGAATCGTATACTGTGCGCATTTTTGTCTTATAAAATTTTTTTATTTTGACAAAAGTTGATAAAAATTATTTTATTTTTTATATAAATTTTTTACTTCCATAACAATAGTTATTCATTTATTTAGCTTTTAGAATAAAAATAGTTTTTAGATTTATCCCAAATTTCAATACATTCTACTAACAATCATCGCTTCTACTTGTCTGCAAACTGTTTCTTATGAGATAAAATTCTCTCTTAATAGATAAAATTTTTGATAGATAAATTAATTTTTTCTTGTTGAATTATTTTCCTTATTATATTGTATAATGCAAAAATAATTTTTATTACAATATTTACTAGTTCTGAGCTCCTTTCAGTTGGTATATCAAAATTGTATTCAATAGTTTTCTTGGGTTGTGATTTGTTCTTAAATATTTGTCTTTCTCTATTATAGCCTTCTGTAAACCTACTAACAAAACAGATCACTGATAAGTATACACTTAGATCTTCTTTATTTACATGGTTTCAATAGTTTTCTTGGGTTGTGATTTGTTCTTAAATATTTGTCTTTCTCTATTATAGCCTTCTGTAAACCTACTAACAAAACAGATCACTGATAAGTATACACTTAGATCTTCTTTATTTACATGGTATTTTTTTTAGACAAAGACATAGTTAGAGGCAGAGGTTCTTTTTTACACGCTTTACTCACACAACTTCACAGTTTCTTTTTACCCTTACACATTTTGTTTACAGTTATAGAAAACAGTTAAATATAAC
>NIPQ01041451.1:0-10927 GCA_002806875.1 Lepidotrigona ventralis hoosana | reverse complement strand
TTTTTTTTTTTTTTTTTTTTTATTTTTTTTTTTTTTTTTTTTTTTTTTTTTTTTGTTAAAAAAATTCATAGTAATTTTTTCGAAATCAATTCGTAGCGACTTGGGCTTTCAAAGTTATCTATATGAGTTTTTAACTATGTTTGTACGATGTTGACATATTTCAATTATTAAATGATATATAACGCTTCTTCGAGATTCGCGATGTTTAATGTTTTATATTTTTTACAGAATTAAAAATATAAAAATTTGCTTTGAAAACAATATACGTACGTTAACGATATTTTTCTATTCGCGAAATTGATCGAATGTTTTCAGCATAACTATATATGCAATTTTTTTTTGTTTTAATACATGCACTCGAAAATTTCAGGGCTACTGAAAAAGAAACAAGAGAATATAAGGCCTTCTTACGTTATGTTGTACATTTAATAAATATAATGTTGTCCCTAATAATGATTATAATAATAAAAGATAATTTGAATAAGTTTTGGTAAAACTTTAATAAAATTTCTGGCGCTTCGTAAAACAATGTTGTCTCGTGTTTATTCCTTTTCACAACAAACGATAACATGTGACTATTGATTTTGCAAAATTCATAATTAATAGGAAAGGTACATATTTACATAGTTCCTTTAGTAATAACAATGCCCATTAGGTGGCGGATATTTTTTAGAGGTGGGAGTTACCCATTTAAAAGAATAGATTTCATCTGATTGGTGAAAGATAAACGAAACGAGAAAGAAAAAAAAAAAAGTACACAAGAAATTGTGATCTTCACGATTCATCGTACTCGTAAGCTTACATGTAATCAGACATGTAATCAATCTACGATAACTTTTGTGACAATTAGATAAAGGAGCAATGAGTGGAAGATAAAGTTAACCTATTAATGGGAAATAGTGTGACACCTTAATAAGGTCGTTGTCAATTAATCATGGGGATTGCTTAGAGTTAACAAAGTAGTTAAGAATAGTAAGCACAATGATAAATTTGTTTGTAATAATGCGCAATAAGTATTATTTTATGGGATGAGTTCTTCTCCTATTTCGGTATCTCTCTGCGTTATTCGCGTCGAGATTGTTGATGAGGATTCTGAAGAATCTAATGGTAAATATTTATGTGTTATCATATGTTAGAATAGTAATATTCAACTATTATTACTGACTTGTATTTTCTAGTTGTTTTTATGATGAATCGCTTCGATTAATCTTTTTGTTTACAAGTCCTTTTAAGGTTATGTTGTTTGTCATAACAATATTGTGCTTATATTATTAACCTTTTCTATAAAATTCATGTAATTTCACNCCCGTTATCGTTTTACACGAATAAATAAAAATTTTTTTTTTTTAATTTTTTTTTTTTTTTTTTTTTTTTTTTTATTACATTTTATCATATAGAAGCTAAACTTGTAAAATATTTTGTTAATTTACATAATTCTTCGTCTTTGTTTGTTTTATCCTTTGCAAACTAAATATTATTAACCAATTTTTACAATCTTAAGAGACGCTTTCAAATATTTAAGTATGAAGATTGCTAAAAGACAATTATTAAAAATACAAAGATCATACCTTGTTTGTATCATGATTAATTCACAGTGGATTTCGTAATCCAGGCGCAATGGCTACCAAGATGAGAGGTCGCAGAGAACCAACCAAAATAAATATGGAAAATTGCACAAACCTTACAGAGAAACAAGACTCTGTACTTCCTTCTCAAGGGACTAGCAAATCTAGCTCTACTTCTAGAGCTAATTCCGAAGAAAATACTTATGATGATTCAGAGATAGCTGGTGCAAGTGCTTGTGCCTGTGACCAAATCAATTTCATCTCCGGAAATCCATTTGTTGAAGTGACCAAAGGAATTATACATTTATATAAGGAAAAGTAAGTACTCTTTAATTTTAAGCATCATTTAGTTATAACAAACTGCAATCATTTATATTTGTTTCACAATATCTAATAATATCAATAAATTCTAGCAAATTAACAGATATACATCACGCAGCAGAACGTACCCAAACTATCTGCATTCTCTCAGTTCCAGCTACAATGACCTGTCATGATCTTCTAAGATTTACGGCACCTTGCCATCAAGATGTTCGACATTTTAGAATACTTAGAGATGGTAGTCCTAATCAATATATGGCGTTAATTACCTTTAAATCTGCCGTAATTATCTTTAATGAATCAAATCCTTTCTACATATTGATCTTTCATTGTTATAACATCAAATTTCATATGATATTTTAGAATGCAGCAACAGAATTTTATGGTTCTTTTAATGGCACTCCGTACAATTCTTTTGAACCGGATGTTATTTGTCACATGGTATTTGTATACAGTGTAGAAGTGACATATAATGCTATGCCATTGTCTGGACACACGGAATTGCCACTTTGTCCAGTTTGTTTAGAGAGAATGGATGAAAGTGTTGATGGAATTTTAACAATTTTATGTAATCACACATTTCATGCAAGTTGTTTAGCTAAATGGGGAGATACCTCTTGTCCAGTTTGTAGATATGCTCAAACACCAGAATCATTTGCAGATAGTTATTGCATGGAATGCAGTATGTAGGAAATAATTTCTTTTTATTAAAAATATTTATTGAAAATATCACAAATAAAATTGTGCGAATAACTTTTAGATACTGGAGAAAGCAATGATGCTTTATGGATCTGTCTAATATGTGGACATATTGGTTGTTCGCGGTATCACCAGGGACATGCATTTCAACATTATCGCGAGACACATCATTGTTATGCTATGCAATTAGGGAATAACAGAGTCTGGGATTATGTTGGAGATAATTTTGTTCATCGATTGTTGCAAAATAAAGATGGAAAAATGGTTGAAGGTGGTCCTACGGCAACAAAAGCCGAAGGAGCTGCAATGGAAGAAAAAGTAGATTCTGTACAGTTGGAATTTACATATCTTCTAACATCACAATTAGAAACTCAAAGACAGTACTTTGAGGATAGATTAGCACGATTAGAACAGCATTCTGTATTACAGACTACAGAACTTAGAGAAAAGTTGGGCCAGGTATCAGAAGAAAATGCTAAAGTCAAGGTAATTTTTATTAATATTTGTGGTTTGAAAATTAAAAAGAAAGTTTTCATTATTTTTACTGCATATTTTAGGAACAATTAGCAATATTAAGTCGGGAGAAGCAAAGTGTGGATAAACGACTGCAACAAGTTAGTAATAAATTGATACAAGTACAAGCAGAACTAACCGAAGAAAAAGAATTAAGAAAGGCATTAGAATTAAATCAAGCCTCTTGGCAAGATAAATATAAAATGCTGCAAAATGAAATGACTGAGTACCAAAAAACAAAGCAAACAGAAGTAACAAATTTGAAGGAACAAGTACAAGATTTAATGTTTTATCTTGATGCTCAAAATAAAGTCGAAAACTCTGAGTTACGAGAAGAAATTGCATCAGGCCGTATAGTGATTCCAGAGACTTCTAATTCTGCTAAGAAGAACACTCGACCTTCTAAATCTCGTAAAAAACGTTGATGTTGTTTGCTGATATTTTTTAAACAAAAAATTGAGTTTGAATCATATTTAGAAATTAAAAACTGACTTTGTACTTTTTTGATTGTATAAAACTAAATAACTCGATTTTTTTTAATGATTTTAAATAGCAAGAATCTGAAAGTATAGCGATATAGAAATTATTCTTTCAAATTAATATATTAAGTCAATGTATAAAATTTTAAACATAAATCGATGCTATACATGTATGAAGTTTGTTGTATGGACAGTTCCAAATTTGGTTTACTCTGAAAATAAAAGATATTATTTCATATTTATTATCTTTTGCCAACGTATTGTTTCATATTAAGCATGGAATTATTAAATTTATTTTTGAACTTGTAATTATATTTATATTAATAAGTTATACTGTTTTAAATAAAAGTAGCAAACATTTTAATTTTAAAATTTCCTATTTTCTACAAAAGACACTCTAAATGTGAATGTGATTTTATAAATGTAAAATATATTGAATCTCAGAATAAACACATCTGCTGAAAAACAATTTTGTTTACATAAATTTTAAACTCTGAAATTAGTAAAATTGTGCGAGTACTTGAAATTATATTTGAAGATACACACACATAGTATTAAAATTATTACATTTTCTTTTTAATTTATCAATAAATATTCTAACAAATAATAATTCGTGAAGTATTAATCAAATAATTGCATGACACATACATGTATGTATGTACATTTAAATAAACGTCACTTATGTTTTAATAAATATCTTAAAATTAGTCTTTCATCTAGCTAATTGTTCAAATGAAAAATAGAGTCTACATTTTTTTTAAATCCATAACATGTTTGTCCTGAATATACTTTTGCCAAATTTTTATACAACAATTTGTCCGTACTTTATCGTGTTTTTACATTGCATTTTCCATTTAACAAATGAGAAACAAACATGGTATTGGTACTTGTAATAAAAATACAAAGGAAAACTTATTTAAAAAAGTACCTCAATACATAATTTTTATTAAGGTATACACATGTTGCTGATTTATATTTTCTTTTTATGATAGTAATTAGCCTATTTTTATTCTCATAAGAGTACGAGTCGCTTTTAGACAATTATTAATTGCCAACACAATTTGTTGGTTCAGTTATAAAATAAAACTGATATACATATTTACATTATCTACACTTTCATTCAATTAGAATACATATGTTTAACTAAACGATTGCACATTGGGACATCGATGTTGGTTATACATGAGAATAAGTTTCATTTAATGATCGGCAATATCAAAAAATTGTTATATTTATTAACTATCAACAACACTAAAATGTAATTTGTTAAATAACTAGTAACAAGAAGAAACTCAAAGTATAATATGAAAACAAAATAATCACTTTCAAAGTAATGTTTCATGCAGCTTTGTTAAAATTTATAATAACGATCCAGAGAAAGTTTAGTTTTTTTTAGTAACAAAACTTCCTTCGTACAATACAACGTAATTTCAATATATTTAATAGATTACCGCTCCGTCATTCATACTGCTCTCTAGAAATTAAATGATACATGACCTGCTAAATATTTTAATGTAGAACAATTAACTATTAAGACATTTGTCACAGTATCATTATATCAAATATTTCATATCACTCACACGCTGGTTCTTGCTTGTATTATTTAAGACATCATATATTAATATGATTAATATTTATTACAATATTTAATACAAATATATGGATATCGGAGAGCAATATGAGGAACCAACATCGATCAGTCTTGGAATTAGCGATAAAATATAATCTGCGAAATACATAAATATAAAAGAATAATAACTAAGATCCGTAACTACCTTGTGATAATTAATAAAGCTAATTATTGATAAGATCTTATGCGTTGTTTTAAGATCAACGCACATAAATATGGGCCTTCCAGTTCCTTTCCTCACATTCAATGCCAATACATAAAATTGTAATATATATGTATGCTTTGTGTAAAATAGTTATTGTAAAAAAATTTCGTACAATGATCATAACACATAAAAGTGCTTAATGATTTCATAATATCGATCAGTTAGTTATTACTACCTAATAGTTAATTAGTGTAAGTTGGCAAAAAGCATTTCATCGTATAGTTTTCCTTTATGGAAGTTATTCAAATCTTCAGACATGTACCAGTTAATATTTGTTAAAAATTTCTTATTATCTTAAGTAGTTACAGTCTCGAGTCATTGTATTTAATGGACTATATGACGAAAATTTACGAAGTGCAACATACAATGCACAATGCACAATGCACAATACAACGTAAAATCGTCGTTCCTTTTTTTCGCAATTAAGAAGACAAATAAAATCCTTTTATCTAGTAGAACTGCCAGATATTAGCAGTTAATTCAAGTTTAAAATGTCTAAGACAATATTAAAATATCTAAGAAACAATAATAGAAACAAACGAGATTTTCAAAAGAAACATAATATATATAGATATATTACTTTCTTTGTGCTGAATTATTATTTTCTTCGCTTTTCAAACAAAGAAAAGAATTTTAGATACATAAAAGAATAAGAGGTAAAACGATATTTTAAGATAAAATATTGCGAGATAGTATTTTTAAAAATGTTGATACTATAAGTAAACTAGATCAAAAGTCTCGTTCGTTCTTTAATTTTCCGTATTTACAGGCTCTCGTGCATGATGAATTCTGACATGTTTGTTATGATTGGATTTCGTACCGCTAGACTTTCCACAAATATGACATGTGTATGGTCTGGCACCTGAATGTACTCGCAAGTGTTCTTTCAGATAATATGATCTATGAAAAGTTTTGTTGCAAACATCGCATGTATAAGCTTTGTTCTCTTCATGTTCCTTTACATGCCTTAAACAATTATATTTTCGTATGAATTGCGCTCCGCAATAGTTACAAGTATAAGGACGCACGTTTCTATGAGAATTCATATGAGCAGTATAATCACTATGCCGGTAAAACGCGCCACTGCACTGATTACACTTGAAAGGTTTGGTGTTACGGGCAGCGTGAGTCCATTTGTGCAATTGTAAGTTCCACTTAGTACTAAATGCTTTAGAGCAAACTTGACATTCATATGGTCTCTCACCATTATGAACTCGCATATGCACTGCCAAGGAAGATCGTAAATAAATACACTTACATACAGGGCATTCAACATTTTCGCTCTCTCTTTGAGCATCTGGAACGAATCTTTTATTATGAGCTCGGCGCATGTGTCTAGTCAAGCTGGCCATATGGATAAATCTTTCATTACAATATGTACATGCTTTGGGTTTTTCATCGTGTGTTTCTTTATGCCAAGCCAACTTTTTCTTTGTATGAAAAACCTCACCACAATGACATATGTAATCTTTCAATTTCTTCTTTATATTCAAATGATGTCTATTTTTGTGCTGTGTTAAATTTGAATATCTACGGAACGTTTCATTGCAAAGATTACACTTAACAGGCGCATTCCCAGTATGGCCATTGGTATGCTCATCTAATTTCTGTTTTGTTAAAAATGCTTTGTCACAAACAGTACATGGAAATGGTTTAATTCCTAAATGTCGTTTCATGTGTAGTTTGAAATTTTGTTTCCTATAAAAATACTTTCCACACTGACTACATTCTAATGGATGTATTTTCAAATGGGCATTAAATAAGAGAACTGAAGGAAATTCTTCATGGCATATCTGGCACTTGGTGCTCTCACGAATTCGTTTTGTTGTTTCTGTAATATGTACCCTTCTATGGTGTAGCTGCAATGATTTTTCACTACTAAATCTCTGATTGCAAAGTGTGCAGATCACTTCAATGTTTGATGGTAGTACTAGTGTTTCAATTTTTTGATCAGCTTCTACTTTTGTAATTACATCGGATGATTGTGGTGGTTGAAGTTGATGCAACAGTGGTTGTTGATGATAAACTTGCTGAACATGTAAACCTGGTACAAAAATATCTTCAAATACATTCATACGGCCATCCAGTAACTTAATATCCTTTACTTCGGGTTGTTCTGTAGAATCTCTACTACTACTCGGGCCAGCCTCTTTGTGCGCAGTAGTACTATGTACCCGGCGTTCTTTCGGACAATCAAACATTTCAGGGCAATGATAACATTTGAACATTCTTTTTGTAGGAGTTTTCCTATCTCGATCTAAAAATAAACTTGATGTAAAATGTGTTGCTAAAGATCTGCTATCTAATAGTGGGCCTGCAATTTCATTATCGGATCCATCGGATTCTTCCCAACTTTCACGTGCCATTAAATCATAGGATGTTGACATTCTTGATGATTCTTGTCCGGCATATAGCTGAATAAATGTACGAAATAAATTTATTAATATAAATATAATTTTTATAAAAAAATTTGTTATATTTATAGAAAATTTTCTCACAGAATATACATTTAATATTAATGATTTAAATCTTTCAAAGTTTAATCTAATTACACTCAAATTATTTGTTGAAATATTTACATATCTATTTAACTCTAATGTGAAATATTTATTAAATAATTGTATCTATACATACCTGCCAAGCAGATTGTTCTGTATAGCCATTGCTTTCTTGTTCTGACAGTTCACCTCTGGGTGGCATAGTTTCATCAGCTCTCATATTAATACTTTTAACTTCTTCATCTATACCTACTCCACCTTCACTACTTGCCATAGATTGCTGGCTGGTTCCACTAACTGCTTTTTGTGAAGAATCACTTATGAATGTACTAGGAACTAAGATTTGAAGCCCATCAAATTCAAATACATTCATTGGACCTGCATGGGCATCTTCATTTAAACTAAGAAGTTCCACAGATTGCTTTTGTATAATTGATTTAGATGAATGAAAACTCTTTGAGTCAGAGTTACTTGCAACATCACTAGATTCTGATAAATTTACATAATTATTACTTTTACTTGGTATGTTATATTCCATTGATGTTGATTGTTGAGAATGTTGTGAATGAATTGTAGAAAATGAACTCATGTGGTCACTAATTCCAGATTGATATGCAGAATCTCCTTCCATTTTCTTCTCATTTTTGCATAAGGAAAGTTCTGATTGATCAGCTTTTACATCTTGTTCAACCACAGAACAATCGATTGGATCTTTTTCTGGTGATTCGTTCATTGCTACGTCAGTTTCTTCATCGTGATCTATACCGTTGGTATCCATATGACAAAATGAATGCACCGAAGCAGGTGAACATGGTTTACTAAGATCCTTTCTAACCCTTAATACAGAAATACCACTACTGGCAGACAATGGAGTATGAGATCTAAAATTATCTGTATTCTCACCATATTTAATGAAAGGAGTATGTGGACTAAGTATTTCCTCTATTTCCATATCTGCCTCGTCAAAATTATCTTCTGCCTCATTTTTCTCATCTTCATCATCTTCTTCATCTTGCAATGTGTTTGTATCAAAACTAATTGAATAAAAATTCAGACGTTCACTTGAACTAAACTCTGAACGAACAGAATAAGTCCTACGCGGTCTCCTTTCTACAACAGGTGATGCGGGTGCAGACAAACTGTTTTTATAATGGTATGAAAGACAAGAATTTTTATTTTCATCATTATCTATATCAATTTCCGAGGTTTGATTAACTTGTACTTTTATATCAGATTTACAAGTGTTTTCATATTCAATGGGATTATTAGTGGTTGTTTCATGTATTACACTTTTGGCCCTTTCAGGAGAAGGACTTTTCTTTGTATCTTTACTTTTCTTTTTATCATCTTCAAAATTGGATTCTTTCTGTGGGGTATTATTAAATTCATTCTCCATAATAGTGATTAAAAGACGTTCTAATTGTTCTACTTCTGGTTGAGCTGGGGCTTTTACTGTATTTTCTACGGGCATTTCTGCTGAGGTACCTTCATTTTCACTTATTTCTTCTCTGCGAGGAACTTTTTCAGTAGTTGTTTTATCTGTCACATTTTCTGTTACCATCGGTGATACTTCAGACATAATAATTTTATTGTTATCATCATCATCTTCATATCTATGTATATATTCCTGCGTTTCAGATGATTCATAATGAATAGACTTACATTGTATGTTTGTAGTAACGACACATGATGATTCTCCATCATCAATATCCGGCAATACACTCTCATCTTTATCCTCTGTAGTGATATTGACATTACAAGTAATTGCCAATGATCTTGGAATGCTATCATATTCATTTTGCACAGTATGCGGCTCTGGGGTACTTGAACTACGAGCTTCTTCCGCCTCTTGTTCTATCTGAATTGTACTATTTTCACTTTCATTTTGCTGCATAGAATTATTTTCATTTAATAATGGAGGAGAAACTGGAAGGTTGATATCTGGTAACACTTGTTCAGACTCTTGCTCAGATTCAGGTAAAATCTCAGGTAAAATTTGTTTTGGCTCGGAATTATTTACAGGTACAGCAATGGCAGTTCTATTACTTGTTTCACCAGCCATAGTCACCACTGGCCTGACTCTAGCTGTATTAGGTATGGCTGTGACTGGCGAAATCATTTGAACAGTTGGTATTTGTTGTTGCTGATACATACTATACGGATTATACAGCATCTGCATCATTTGATTAGCTTGCGGAGCCATTGCATATTGTGGTATCATCATAGTGCCATTATTTACAAATTGTTGATAACTAAACGAAGCAAATTGAGGTGGCATCACAGTACCAATAGGTGGACACTCGAAAATAGGTCCTATAGGATATGGAGATTGAGCCGATAAGTGAGTATTCTGTGTAACTTGAGGTGTACTTTGGGCTGATTGCATAGCTGGAGATGCCGGAGTTGCCGATGATGATAACTGTGTCTGTTGCACATTTAAGGAGTTAGTACTAGCTTTGATAAGAGCTTCAATGACTTGTTCTTTTGGATGAGTGTCCAAATGTCTTTGTAGGCTGATACCCTCACGTAAATAGAGGGTACAGACTGGACAAGCCACTGCACTACCCGAAGCTCCATTGCTTGTTGCATCCATTGTGTTTGAGGTATTTTGTTTATACATTTGACTTCTCAATAATTACATTGAACA
Organism: Lepidotrigona ventralis hoosana; assembly: GCA_002806875.1. Classification (NCBI taxonomy): domain Eukaryota; kingdom Metazoa; phylum Arthropoda; class Insecta; order Hymenoptera; family Apidae; genus Lepidotrigona; species Lepidotrigona ventralis. Next base: position 370 of record NIPQ01041451.1, on the reverse strand, counting down.
CAACCAATACAATGAAATTCTCTGTAAAATATCCACGATGAAGTAGTAACACCACTTTTTTCTTTTTGTAATTGACGTCTTTGCTGTTACTGCCGTTGCTATCAAATTCGTCGTATCTGTCGTGATTATCTTTCTGTTCGTCTTCGCTGTCTTTGTAATTGCAGTCCTAGTTGTCACCGCCGACGCCGTCACCGTCGTCGTCGTCGTCGTCGCCGTCGCCGTCGCCGTCGTCGTCGCCGTCGCCGTCGTCGTCGTCGCCGTCGTCGTCGTCGTCGCCGCCGTCGTCGATGTCGATGTCGGTGCCGGTGTCGGTATCGGTGTCAGTGTCAGTGTCGTCGTCGTCGTCGTCGTCGTCGTCGTTGTCGCCGCC
>NIPQ01041450.1:0-10000 GCA_002806875.1 Lepidotrigona ventralis hoosana | reverse complement strand
TCGTACGTTCGCATAATCGTGTCCGTCGGCCGCTGAAACCGGGCAGAGAACCGCGGCGGCGGCGGATGACGAATGTCCCGATGACCGGGCCGCTGCCGAAAAATTAGCATAATTCCCGTGTTAACATTTAACCCCGGCCGACCCCGAAAATTTCGAAATTGGACGAGCACTACGTGCGTGGGAATCCATGGGTCCCGTGTTCCATGCGCCGGATAAAGGATAACCTCTCCTCCCCCTCCTCGCGATACGCCGAGATAATATCGCGAATTTATGCGAACCGCTTCCTTTCTCTCGGCACGGCCGGTTACGTACTGCCGGGGCCATCGTTTCCTTCATGGAACCGTCAGCTTCACCTGTTCCCTCTGGGCTTTCCACCTTCCTCCTTTCGTCCTGTGCGTCGCTCGTTCATCCTACGACCATGTGTTTTATGTGACTTCGCGTGGCGACAGGTTTGAATTTTAATCTCTCCCGCTGGATAAAGATATATCCCGTTCCGAGAAATGGCCCCGAGAGCCGGCTACCTTTCAGAAAATCCAGAATTACTCGGGCTCGCTTGACCTTAAGGGGATTCGATGCTGATTTTCCAACTCATGACTGACTTTACGAGTTAATGTCGTGCTTCTGCTGCTTTTTAACGAGTCCACGATGCGAGAAAATTAATAGAGATGCAAGACACGCGTCTGGATGGTGAAACAATCACTTTTTCAAAGTTGAATCCTTTTTTTTTCCTTTTTCTTGTCCAGTCGAATCGGTTTTTTGATATTTAATTGTCACGTATTTTAAGTAACATTGTAAAAATTCTAGTTTCTTTTTGCACAATCGAGTCTGCTGATCTGAGATGATTAATAGAGACACAAGACACACGTCTGGAATAGTGAAATGATTTTTCGAGGTTGAATTTTTTTCTTCTTGTCCAGTAAAATAATTTTATGTGACATTTAACAATCGCGTGTTTCAATTCTGTAAAAAATTCTAGATTCTTTTTTGTATTTCGCTCTTTTTTTAAAATCTCTCCTTAACCCTTTTAATACCCAAGAACCGACATTTATCTTATTTTAATACTTTGAACATTTTTTGCACATTTGAATATTTCAGCTTTTCTTACTAATTTCTCTTATTCGAAATGTACGAATCTGCTGAAAATAATATGTTTAGTATGTCCTTTCTATCGAGATTTTTACACGTTTCTACAACGATGCTTTGCAATTCTAAACGATATATAAGTAAAAAAACTGTAAGAAAGTTAAGTCTTTGTGCTCGAGAAAACTTGTTTGAACATCCACAGAAATTGCATAATTATATCACACGAAATATAATATTTTTATGATTTGTTTACACGAATCATTTATCTACTAAAATTTATATATATATATATATATATAAATTACATTTTTAATTTTGATTAAGATTAATAGCTAATTCAACTTAGGATTTCATGATATTATGATATTGTCCGAGAAAGAAATAAACTGTAAATTTATTTATAAAGATTCAGATTCTTTTAATATTAAAATAAACACACATACATTATCATTACTAATTAATTAATCTTTTAATTTCTCAAAATTTCTAAAAATCAACTGAATCGTTGATTCAACGTCGATGATCAACTATCAACTCCTAAAAAAAAAACTTATTCCAAAGATTTGGGAAAAAATCATTAATCAATTTTTCAATTTCTTCGAAATTTGTTGATTGAATTCTACCACGTCTGAGAACTTATCCCACGAGTTATATAATTATCTGCGTCGACATAATCTCTTCCGCACCTTGGCCACCCAGTGCGGCATCGATCATCGCGAAACATCGTGGCAAAGATTTAGGAAAGCGTCTGTTTCTTTCCTTTTTCATAAGATCCACCCACACGTTCCCTAAATCCGATGGCTAATCACCGTAGGCTGGAATAGAGAAATCTACAAAAGACGTATGTACAACACTCCCACTCGGTTTGGCGAACGTCCGCCAGAGGAATTCATAACTTAGCATCAACCGAGCGAAAGAGGGTTAATCGGCAAAAATATGGGACGAGCTTTGTCACGAGAGCTTGGCCCAGCGCCAGCGTGCAGCTGAAATATAATTTCGTGGATTAGCACGAGGGGGACGGGAACCTGGGAATTTACGTCGGAAATCGCGCGACCGCAATAGCGAGCTGCCGCGCCTCCGGAACACGCTTCGGGGGTCATCTGTAAATTACGATGCCTTTGAAATACGTTACTTCGCAGAGTGTTTAGAACCTTCCTCCAAAGTTAACGCTGGATTCACGTATTTCGTTATCTAATCGCGTGTTTCTCGAGTGTTCGATTCTTCCAGAAACGATTGAAATCGGTTGTTTTCCTGTCCTGGCCACAGAAACTCACGCGAAAGTGTCAAAATTATTATTAGAACGGGAATTTTTCGAAGTCACTTATATTTGTCCATTCGTTAGTTTCTTTTTTTTGTCAACAATTATGAAGAGTTTGTTTCAATAATTTTTAACATATTCAGAAAGTACTAAATATCGAAGAATTGAATCGCTAAAGGGTGTTTTTTTCATAGTGATATCGAGCAATTCTACAGTATTTCCAATTTGTTAAAGAATACTAACTCCTGTAGAAGAATCCCGAGAGTTCGACTTTCGTCAACAACAAAAAAAAAAAAAAGATTTCATTAAATCTCTGTATCACAAGGTCGAGTTTACTCGATTAACGGGAAACAAGGGACGAGGAAAAAAGAAAGATCGACAGTCTGGTAGAGGAAGAAGTGGTTCGTTCGTGATTTATCGATCCCTGCGGAATAACAAGTAAAACCGTGCAACTTCAGCTCGGTTCAGCCTATCAAAGCGGTATATAAATAGGGGCCTAGAAGAAAACGCGGATCGGATGCATTTCGAACGCTTTCGGACATGGTACCTTTGAAGAGGGTCTCGCGGAACATCGGCAGTGATTCATGAGGCTTATGCGAAATTAGACACGGATTTCACGTGAATACATTACTTCGGGAGTCTTATAAAAACGTGCCGTAAAAAAGGGGGGGAACGGATTAAAAATCTGCTTGCCTACTTCGGACAGTAGTTAAAAGTTACTACGAGCTAACAGAGAATGTAAACATTTAGAAAATAAAGTCCTATTTTTAATAGAAATATTTGAATTTGACATTTGAATAATTGAAGAAGTATTTTATTCAGTACACTTCGTCGAATTTAATTATTTTTCTTAATACGTTGAAATCATCAAATCCAATCTACGACAAGACTTGAAACTTGGGGTAGAAATTTAAGTGAAACGCATAGATATGTATTTATCTTATTTATCACATTTTTGATATATACTTAAACTCTAATTGAACGTAATTCCTCTTCTCAGCAGAATATACGAAAACGTCTGTTTCATCAGCGAGCGGAAGATGCTCCAAAATTTCATATGTCACTTGTCTGAGCAACGAACGCCAAGCAAAGAATACCAGAAAAACCCTTTAAAAATAAAGTTTCAAAAAGAAAAAGAAAGATCCTTGAAATGCATTTTGAAAAAGCTGCGCAAAGTGCGTGTTCCCCTTCCCGGATGGGCGTTTCTTTCGATCTCTTTCGTTCGCGAGTGGGGGTGGGTGGCATCGGCAGGAGGAGAAAGCGCCGATTCAATTTATGCCCCGACAATGTGGCTTTGTCTCGCCAAATTATCATACATGAACCGACATGCATAATCCTCTGGCTGGCTTGCCGCGCATTATCATATCATAGACGTGGCATTCAAGTCATACCGGTTCCTCCTCGTTTCGCCCCCTTGCCACCCCCGTGGCATTAACACGAGAGGCGCCTGTGCTTATACGAACATCGCCTTCGCGGCATCGTTTCGTCGATTAAACGCCTCAATGGGACGATTTCGCGGTCTGTCTGGCTCGATGTCTGCCCGCCAGGTCGATCGAGGATATCGTTTCTTAACTCTCGCCGCGAGGTGATTCGTTGTTCGTCGATGTTTCAATGTTTCGGTGAGCTTTAAGGCTGTGGATCTCGATCGTGTTCCAGTTTTACCACGCGCGTTCGAAAATATCTCGCATTATGCTCATTTTCACGAGGATCGAGATTGTTTCGTTATCATTTGGAATTTTTTTTTTCTTTTTAACGTTATGTTGCGAGTTTAACCCCTGTTTCAAATCTAACGTAATTAACAAAGAAGACAGAATGATTGAGAAGCAATTTTTTTTTTCTGAATGCTACATATGGATGATTTTTGAATCATTTTTCAAGTCAAAGTACCACCTTCCATTTGTATCGGTATAAATGTTTTGTTTGTATCGAGATCCGTAATAAGTGAACATTGTAGAGCTGTCACATTGAGAAAGATTTAGATAATGTTGTCGAATGTGATCACTATGCGTATCAGGGTTAAGATCTCCCAACTATGAAAAGATACGCTAACTGCAAACCTCTGAATTTACATTTTGACTAAGCAAAAGAAAGTACGATATTTGTACTAAAAGCGATATGTTAACTATCTAGTGAACTAAAATTTTATGTCAATCTTTACAATGTTACTAAAGTACCAATATTACCAATATTAATATTCTTCAATAGTAAAATCTGTCCTCAGTTTCGTTCTTATAGTAATCTATCCATCCTCTTATTGTACATTAATATTCGTCGATGATAGAAAACACGTCAACAGCAATTTCGTCAATTCTCCATCTTCTTGTTAATTCCAGAAATATTCCGATATTTTAATTTTTCCTCAACAACGATCGATAAATACGCGACGATAAATTTACTGCGGAATCAATGGCAATCGAAGTTTATTGATTGTAGGAAAACAAGGATGAGGAACGGCAAGATGAACAGCGGTAACGATTATTTATCTAGCTGCAGCTTTTGAAGACGATTAGAAACGTTGTAAATCTGTACGCGCGTGTTGGCATAATCATCGTGGTATCCTGAAACGGTACCACTTGCATGAAACATTATTCCCGAGCGTGACCAGACCGGTAATACCCCCGCGGTATTACCAATCCGAAGCCACGTTGTTGCAACGTGCATCTACCGATTATTCGTATTATTCGTGTGTGTATGTGTGGGTTACATATCTCACGCAACTTTGTTTCCCGTTCGCCCGTTATCGGCCGAACGTAAAATTTAACACGTTCTAGCAAGCAACGATACGTGTTATAGATAACTCTGATTTTTGATCTAACGACGATGTAACTGATATTTACATTATTGTATTCCAAGTTTTCCCGTGGCTTGAGATCGAGTTGTTACATTGGGATTAAGTCGTTATTGATGACGCGGCTTTATTTTAGTATTGCATATTGTTGAACATCGGTAGTCACTTGTTACATTGTTCTGATTCATTTTAGTGCCATGGCACTACGATGCTATTTTAATTGAATTTGTATTGCTCACGCTTGTTGGTTATTATTTTAGTTAAACAAAAATTGTAACAAGGCATTTGAGAAGAATTCATGGCAATGAAATAAGGAAGGAGTGCAAGAATTTCTTCTTGAATATGTTGTGCTAATAACATCACCGAACTGCTGCTATGAAACTCATCGAAAAAAAATCCCCGGAAAAATTATTTAAAAGATTTTAATAATAAAATACTAAAGAATTAAAATAGAGAAATAATAAAAATATTAAAAAATATTAATAAAAAGATTTGCACTGTTATATTATATTTGTTATATTCTACAGTCTGAAAATACTATATGATATTATATAATATTTTCAGAATGTAGAATATTCTTTCAAGTATAATATGAAAATTTTATTTAATTTTTATACAATGAAAATTTTTTTATTAATATTTTTTACAAGTACATATGAAAATATACAATGAAAATTTTTTTATTAATACTTTTCATAAGTATATATATAATATATATAATATTATATATATAATATTAATATATATATATAATATTATATATATAATATTTATATATATATATATTATATATAATATAATATTTTATAGTATTATATAATACATAATATTGTATAGCATTTTAGAATATTGTATACTATAATATACATATATATATATATATATATAATATAATATATAATATATATATAGTTTTCCTTTGCAACAATTATAACTACCGAGGATAGTGTGTAAGATTCCTTTACTCCAAAATGTTGAAATACTTGTCTACATATTACATTTATCCTACGAGTGTCGTCACACCTTCCCGACTGTATTACTCAAAGGAGAAGCAAAAAAGATGACGCACGCTGCGCCGCAGGATCGAGCGATCATTTATCATTCGAATACTGTTGCCACATACCGTTGGAACGCAGAAAACATAATGTTAACAAGTTGCACTCCAGTGTTTCGTTACGTTCTTCGCACGCGATCGAGCATCTGCTATCCTAACGCGTTAATGTCCTCTCGCTGTTTGAGAGAGACGATCGAGACACTGTTCGAGAAGATGAGTTTCTATTTCAAAACACACACACACACATACACAAGGTCGAGATAATTATGGACAAGCGAACAAGGCAAGTTACATACGCGCTGATCGATCTCGATCGATCGATCACGGTCTCATCGTGAAACGCCGGAGAGAACTATTTGCTCGTTTGATCGCTAGGTTAGGACTGACCTGAATCAGTTTCATTTAGATCAATCGATCTACTTGAATTCCCTCGAATTCGAATCTCTTTGAATATGAAATTTATTCTTTGAAATTATTTGAACGTGTTATTTAACGAACTCGGCGCGATTAAGCTTTGCCATTCAATTCGAAACTACCAAGAGTTCCCTATATGTATAGTTGAATTTCTAAAATCTCTGTTAACGCAGTTAATCTATGAATTTACCAGTTTAATTTTCTAATTATTTAATTAATCAGGTTCAGGCTCTGTTTCCTTCATTCGATTCAAGCGATTCAAGCTTGGCTGTTTGACCATAAAGTTTCCAACAATTCACTCACAATTTATTCCCGTTTCATTAATGACAGACAGTTGTAAATTGTAGTGCCAACTAATTCAATTATTTTTCACGTTTATTACTAGAAGCCAGGTTGCTCGAACCAGTCAAACTTGACTAATCTGGGCAACAAATCATGCTCTCAAGCAATGTTGATTACGGTTTTGAAGCACGATCGTTGACACGTACGATACGACGCATTGGCTAACCGTATGAAACTTCGTGAAAGTTGCGATCGTTTTTCTCGATGAATGGTTTTGTAAGCAGACGGGTTTAAAGGCTGATTTGTTTTCTTGATAAGTTAATTACGCGGTCGTGGGTTATAATCTTATTGTGTCGTTGCACGCACGTACGAGGGTGAGGTTTGAAAAATAAACGGCTACCGATCCTATCTAAACAGAGATGATTGATTGAGTTAGCCGGGGCAATTAATAACTTAATTATTCAAAGAGTAATTACCATTTGTACAATCATTTCGCTGTTACTCTTACATTGAAAACACGTCACAGGGATTTTTTTCACGGTTGGAAATAAATCTTGATAGAGGACCGTAATTAGATTGCAGACGATGTTGTGCAAACTTTAAAACGCAAACTTGCACATGTACAAACTAACTGAGAGCTCATAACACGTGCTACGTAACTGAGAGCATATAAAAAATATCTACAGTGCTTTCTATATAAATTTTAATTAAGCTTTATTTTTTTCATCAAGTTCTTTTCTCAGAAATGAGTCTGCAGACAAGGACAGTCTGGTAAATTGTAAATTTCAAGTGCCAGCGAATTAGAGATTCTTTTGAAATTAGTATAAAGACAGGTATGTTAAAATAGAAATAGCAAAACTTTTTCAAAAGAATCTATGAGACGTCACGTTCGTTAATACACGCGTCGTACTTTCGATTCGTTCCTCGTCGCACGAGTGATCCGAAGTGCAAATAATTCCCTGCTGGCACCGAGAACCAACGTGCGTAGAGAAAAGGGAGTTAATTTTTCTATCAAAAACAATCACTTGGCGGCAGAAGCAATAAAAACGCACGCATGCACACGTTGGTTGCAACCACGGCCAAAGAGTTAATTGCACAACTGTGATTACTGCGCCTCGAGGGGCCTCGAGACCGATGAGATGACTCTTCCCGCGGCCGCTTATTTCGCGTCAGGACGCTCATCACACATAATTACTCGCTTTTATCACAATCAGAAAGGACTTTCGCTTCTACAAATCATCTAAAAAGAATCTCTCCCCTTCGCGAGACGAGCGTGCAAAGAAACCTTTCTTTATCATTTGCAATTTGTCATTTTTTAAATCCACCAAGCCTTTTCACAATCTTTGTTCCCGCCTCCTTGAAGATATATTCCATTTCATTTTTGACGGGTATCCCTGTGTATGAAGCTAACCACGCGATTTTCTCTTCTAGAGAAAAATGTTTCAAATAAAACTTAGTTGTTTCGAGGGGACACGTTATGATGGCCACAAATCTTGTTTAGCTGTCCTGCTTTCGAGATTTCAAGGTAATCTTCGCTTTTTTTTTTAAACGGAACGGTGTTTCATAGTCAATTCATAGTCTTGTGATTAACGTCAAGAATTCAGTGATCTTGGTAACATTGGTACTTTGAATTGTTTCTTATCCATAATATTCGAAACGGTGAGCGTCAATACACTGATTTATTCTGTCCTTAATCGACGAAGAATTGCACTCTCTCCAATGTTTTCAGAAATAATTTGTTAGCAAGCGTATTCTATCATTTTCTTCCCCAGGCACCTGATTTTTTAGAAAACCCCGCAAGAGAATCTCTCTAAAATTTACCCTAAGCTTACTCAATTTTTGTTTCAACTTTTTACAATTTCCTTCTCCCACTATGAAAATAAGGAAGAAGAAAAAGCCGAAGAAAGTGAAAGGAAGGCAAAGAATTCGCGTGTCTGTAGCGCTGAAATTAATCGTGAAATTAATTGCAGGAAACGTGATCGGTGTCAAGAGGGTGGTGCGCAGACGTCACGAGAGATCGCAGAATTTGCACATTTCCGTGGTAATTCCGCGTGTGGCGATCGCGTGCTAGGCGACGAGACGCGGCACGTCCACGTCCAAAGTGGAGATTTCTCAATCGAAGCGGGGAGTATATCGCGCGCGAGGACGCCGAGAGGGCTTGAAAATCCGACGCATTGACAGGATAATTACACGCACGTAGGCCGTGTTCGTTCGTTCGTTCGTCTGTCAGCCACGGCGGACGGAAAAAGCTTGAATAAGGTGAGAAGAAACTTCAAGATGGGGAAGGGAGAGGAAGAAATCGAAGAATATGGCGAAATAAGACAGAGACACNAAGAATATGGCGAAATAAGACAGGGACACAGAGAGAGAGAGAGAATAAGAGTGAGACACAAAAAAGAAGAGGAGAGACAGAAGAAGAGAAGAGTAGAGAGAAGAAGGAAGAGGATAAGGATGAGAAGAAGAGAGGAGGCGCACTTGGTAGCGTGGATTGCCGAGCTACCGGTGGATCAGTCGGCGGCCACCCACGACGTTGATCATCGCCGAAGATCGGCCGAACCTCGCGCCGATGTTCGCCAGTATTTTCATTTGCATAATGGAAATTGCACGGTCTGCCGCCGCCACCAGCTCTCTCCAACGTTTCCGCGGGATGCGATAATTTAAAGGATATTCCGAAGGTGTTCCGTGTCCGATGAGTTTATCTTCGGCGTATCATCTCTCTGCTAATGTTCGGACGAACGAACGGACGAGAATTGATTTTGCGGAATCAAACTGTGAAATGGATGCGTAACTTGGAAATGATACAAACTGTGAAGTGGATACATTTATAACTTGGAACGTAGTTAAACGAAGCGAGAGTAATTCTGCGCTTTCGCGCTTTTTCTGGGAATATTTCGTTTGTAGAACTAGACTCTCGTTCTTTTGTTAGGTTAGGTTAGCGTCAAGTTAGATACGAACGAACAAGAATTGATTTTGTGGGATCAAACTGTGAGATGGATACATAACTTTGAACGTAGTTAAACGAAACGAGAGTAATTCTGTACTTTTTGTGAGAATATTCGTAGAGCTTGACTTTCGTTCTTTAGTTAGGTTAGGTTAACGTTAGGTTAGATAAGAACGAACG
>NIPQ01041419.1:0-11100 GCA_002806875.1 Lepidotrigona ventralis hoosana | reverse complement strand
TCATATATATCAGATAATCTTACATCATTATACGGATCGCCCCAATACGAATCGGAAGCGTGTACCTTCAGGGACAATAAGTAACTCTAAATCGTTGTTTTATAACTAGTAATTTGTTCATTTCGAAACGAGGGATGCGTAGGATATGATAGGATTATCAGATCGAGATAATAATGACAGAATGGATGTACAATATCTTGAATGACTACATGTAAGCACCGATTCTTACCGAAGGAGTATATCACTTCGGCGATAATAAGTAATACCAAACCAGTGTTTAATTTTAAAGAATTATGTTTGATGCGGCGATGCGTAGAATAATATAAGGCAATCGAAACGAAATAACATTTTGATTGAATCAAGAATATTTAGAAGGAACTTATGTAGGACCCAAGTAGTGCCAGACGAACGTATTAATTTGTGGACAATGGCTAACACTAAATAGTTGTTTTTTAATAAACATTGTTTTAATTGTAATCCCCGCAGTTCACAGAACAATATAAGGTCATCAAATGTAGATAATCAATTGACAGTGTGGATATAGATTATTTTGAATGACCATATGCAAACAACGATACGAAACGGAAGAGAGATTTGTTCCGGGGACGATAAAAAATACTAAATCGTTGTTTCATATTAAAAAATCTGTTTACATTGATACCCGAGATAAGTAGAATAATATAAGATGGAGATAGTGAGTGATTAGATGGAGATATTCTATTGATTGTGTTCGTAATATATTTTGAAAGATCATATCTCAGCCTCGATTCGTACCGGAGTGTCATACTATTTAGGAGATAATGAAGAATACTAAATCATTTACAACATAATATTTGTCGATGTTTATACTCGAGATGCGTAGAATTACATGAGATCATTTTATTGGGGCAATATATTGGTAGACTGAATGTAAAATATTTTGAAATATCCAATGTAAACCCAAATTATACCAGAGGAGTGTATCATTTCGGGGACAATAGGAAATACTGTATCGTTGTTTTACATAAAATATTTGTTAAATGTGATCCCCGTGATTCGTAGAATAATTTAAGAACATCAGATCGTGATAATATACTGATAGATTGAATGCAGTATATTTTGAATAACTGTATCTCAGACGCGAACTGTCGCGGAGAAGCTTGGTATTTCGGAGATGATATATATTGCGTTCTTTACGTTAAGAATTCTTGTTCATTTTGGTACCCGCGGTGCGTAAAGTTGTATAAGACAATCATATAGATACAATATATTGTAAAGATGAATGTGTTATATTAAAATATTGTCTTTATTGTGATTGCCGCGATGCGTAGCATGATATAAGACCATAAGTTCGAAATAGTGTATTGATGGAAATAGTGTACAAAATTTTGAACCTCCATATGGAATCCTCGATCGGCACCGGAGAGACGTATTAATTCGGGAGAGTTCAATAATAGTAAACTGCTTTTTCTGGTATGAAAAAAATTTGCTTGTTTTGATTCCCGCGGTGCGTGAATATAATAGGAACGCACTGCGGGAATCAGATAATATGTTTCATGTAATTAGATCTCGATAACATATTAATAGAATGAGTGTAGTATATTTTGAGTGATGTTATGTAAGACCCATCTATGATGGAGCCATGTATTACTTCGGGGAAGATAAATAATAAAATAAATAATAAAATAAATTAAATCAAAATAGTTGTTATAAGTCAAAAAATTGTGTTGAGTACTTAAGACCATCATAGGGAGATAATCTAATGGAAGTATGAATGTAGAACATCTTTAGTGATCGTATGTAAGCCCCGATCGTAAGGGATGAGCGTACAGTTTCGGGGACGATAAATGATACTAAATCATTTTTTATGTTAAAAAGTTTTATGTTAAAAAGTTTGTTAGTTTTGATGCCCGCTATGCGTAAAATAATATGAGACCGTCAGATCGAGATAATATATTGACAGAGCGAATGTAGAATTTTTTGAATTATAATATGTAGGCCCCGATCAGTACCGCAGGAACGTATTATTTTGAGGAAGTTAAAATGTACAAAATCGTTGTTTTATACTAAAAAATTTTTTTAATTATGAGAACCGCGATGCGTATAATAAGATAATAGATTCAGATAGAAATTATGTTTTTATAGACGAAAGTATAATGATTGATATATCGTATATAAGCCCCGATAAGTACCGGAGTAGTGTATTGTTCTGGAGAAGTTGAATAAGAAATTATCGTAGTCTTGTGACAAAAAATATGTTAATTTTGATATCGGCGATGCTCAGAATAATATGAAACAATCAGAATGAGTTAATACATTGATAGAATGAATATAAAGTATTCCGAATGATCATATCACAAGGCAGAACCGTAACGGTTGAATGGTTTTTTTCTGGGACGATAAATAACGCTATATCGTTGTTTCTTTTTTTTCTTGAAAAATCAATTTTAACCCTGCAATGCATAGGACTATATAAGACCATGAGATATAGATAATCCATTGATAGAATGTTTGTATAATATATTGAATTACCATATGGAAGCCCCAATCCGTACTGGAGTATCTTATAATTTCGGGCACAATACATAACATTAAATCGTCGTTTTATACCAAAAAATTTGTTTATTGTGAACGCCGCTATGCGTGAAATGATATAAGATCATATGATCGGGATAATCTATTGATAAAAAAACTGTAGAATACTTTGAGTGACCACAGATAAACACTGATTCGTTCTGGAGGATCGTATTATTGTATTATATCATTATTTCAGAGACGATAAGTAATATTGGATCGTCGTTATACATTAAGGAATTGTGTTCTGTGCTATCCCCCCGATGCGTATAATAGTATAAGACAATCAGATCGAGATAATGTATCGATAGGTATATGTCGAATATTTTGCAATATATATGTAGAATATTTTATGATACGTATGTCCCGATACGTATCGGAAAAACATATTATTGCAGGGACGATAAATTTTATTGGATCACCGTTGTAAATTAAAAAATTCTGTTCATTCTGATACCCGCGATGCGTGGAATAATCTAAGTCTATCCGATATAAAAAAACCTTGGCAATATAATATGTTGACTAAATTGAAGTAGAATTTTTTGAATGACCATATGTAAGTCGTTAACGGAGGAGGGTATAATCTCGGGAACGATAAATGAGACTATATTGTTGATTTATATTAAAAAATTGTTTCATTGTGATATCCGCGAAGCATAGAAACATATAAGACCATCCGATCGAAATAGTATGTTGGTAGAATAAATGTAGAATATTTTGAATGATAAAATGTCACCGAACCGTCCCGGATGATGGCATAGTCGGGGACGGTATATGATACCAAACATGTTACATCAAAAAATTGAGTTCGTTGCCATTCACCCATGTGTAGAAAAGTATGAGACTATGGGGGATAATCTATTGAAAGGGTAATTGTAGATTACTTTGAATGGTAATATGAGAGCCCCGAATCGTACTGGCGTTGTTTAAAATTTCGGGGACAGTAAGTAATACTAAATCGATGTTCAAATCGAAAAATTTATTTATTTATAGACCAGCTATGTGAAAAATAATGTGAGATCATCATATCGAGATAAGATACTGATAGAATGAATGCAAGATATTTTCAAATTTCAAGAAAGCCTCTATCCGAATCGGTGTGGCGTATTATTTCTGGGACGATAAATAATAGTAAATCTTTAAAAATTATGTTCATTGTGATCCGCGCGGTGCGTAGAATAATATGATAATCAGACTTAATATACTGATAGAGTGAATGTCGAATATTTCTAATTATCATATGTATACCCCGATCGTTAACGAAGGAGCATAATACTTCGGTTACGATACATAATACTAAACATTATTTTATATTAAAAAATTGAATTCATTGTTAACCCGCCATGCACAGAATAATATAAGACCATCAAACCGAGATAATATTTTGAATGAACGTACGTAAAATGTACGTTTCCTACCAGATGTACGTATTATCTCTGCGGCTTTAAGTGAGTTTGAATCTTCGTTATATATTAAAAAATTGGATTCGTTGAGCACCCCTCGATGCGTAAAACAATACACGATCATTAGATTCTGATAATATTTTGATAGAATGAATTTAGAAATTTTCAAGCTAAAATATTTACGATCAGTACCGGAGGAGTAAATTACTTCAGGGTCGATAAATAACGTTGGATCATCGTTATATGTTAAAAAATTATGTTCATTGTAATCGACGTGATGCGTTGAATAATATAGGACATTCAGAGTGTGATCATATATATTTGGAGTGATTATTGAATATTTTGTATGATAATATATAAGCCCCGACTCTTTTCGGAGAAACATACAATTCGGGGACGACATATAATAATGAATATCTTCTTCTTTATAAAAAAATTTGTTTAATTTGAAACCCGCGATGGGAAGGATAATATAAGTCAATCAAACCGAGGTAATGCATTAATTGAATGTATGTAGAATATTATGAATCACCATATGTAACCCCCGAATCGTACCGAAGGAGCGTATAAATTCGAAGAAAGATAAATAACATCAGATCGTCGTTACATATTACAAAATTGTTCCTTGAGATGACCACGATGCGTAGATTGCTATAAGATTCAGATCGGTTCAATATATTGATAGATTAAAATTCGTGTATTTTGAATGATCATATGTAAGCCCGATTCGTACCGATGAAACGTATAAATTCGGGAAGGGGAGATAATACTGAATCGTCGTTTTATATTAAAAAAATTGTTCTACGTGGTTGAATAATTCGTAGAATAATATAAGATTACCAGAAAGTGGTAATCTATTGAATGAGTGAATGTAGAACATTGTGATTAATCATATGCAAGCCGTGATCCGTACCGAAGGAGCGTATAATTTCGGGGATCATGAATAGTATGGAACGTTGTTTATATTACAAATTTTTTTCATTGTATACCGCGCGATTCGTAAAATAATCCAAGAACATTGAGATAATATATAGACAGAATGAAAGCAGAATCATTTGAATGATCATATGTAAGCCCCGATCCGTGCCAGAGTATGTCTAATTTCGGGGACACCACAAATGATAATATCGTTGTTTTATTTTCAAAGATTCGTCCATTCTGATACCGGCGATTGGTTGAATATGTTAAGAAAATCAGATCGAGGTAATATGTTCACAGAATGAATGTAGAATACTTTGAATTATCGTATATCGAATACTTTGAATTATGTAAGCTCCGATCAGCATGAGAGGAGCGTATTACTTCGGGTTCAATGAATAATGCTAAATCGTTGTTTTATTGTTTTTATGTGAAAAAAAATTTCATTTTGACAACTGCAATGCGCAGAATAGAATAAAACCATCCGATCGGGATAATATGAAGATAGAACGTATGATGAAATTTTGAATGATCATATGGCAGTCCCGCACCTTACTGGAGGAGCGTATCAATTCGGGGACGATAAATAATTCTAAATCGCTGTTTTATATTAAAAAAAGATGAAATAGATGACTGAATAAATGGCGTTCATTGCTATTTCCACAATGCGTAACATAGCACTATGAAATCGATATGCTACTTTGGCAGTGTAAATGTGGAACATTTTGAATTGACATCTGAATATAACATTACACGTTAGTGTAATATTTTAATATTAGATGATATTTATGTACAAGGAAATGGTGGTCTCCGTAATACGTAGAGTTTTGAATATAACATTACACGTTAGTGTAATATTTTAATATTAGATGATATTTATGTACAAGGAAATGGTGGTCTCCGTAATACGTAGAGTTTTATTAGGCCACAAGGCGATACCTTATATTGACCGAATGGAAGTGGAAAATTTTGAACTAAAATATGTCAACCTCATTCCACGTACCGGAAACTAGTAGTGAACTAACCTCAGTCATTAATATTAAATGACATTTACGAATAACAATATGTTCATTGCAAACCCCGCAATACGTTGTATAATATAAGACAGAAAAATCGTTATGATACATTGTCAGAATGAATGTGGTGAACTTTCTTCGGGATCGATAAATTATATTGGACAATATTTGTGAATAATGTAACATGTCCATTTGGAATCGCGCGATGAGCAGAATAATTTACGACCATAAAATTGGTATGATGCTTCTAGAGAATGAATGCGGAACCTTGTGAAATTTGGACTTCTTACTACGAACCAAACTTCCATTGTATTTCAAACACGATCAATAAATATAGATGACTATTATGTACAAAGAAATTTTGCTCATTGGAACCCGGCGATGCATGGAATAATATATCACTATAAAATCAATGTGACATTGACAAAATGATTCTGGAAAGTATTGAATGATCATATGTGAATCGCCGTCTAATACCGGAACTTTGTAATGATTCAATATCGATAAAATAATATTATATTTTTATTAAGATCAAAAAAATGGTGTTCATTGTGAACTCCGAGATGCGTAGAATAATATAAGACAGTTACGATGATACGATGTACTGATATGAAGACTGATACGATGTACTGACAGATTGAATTCCGAAAATTTTGAACTGTCAAATGAAACCTTGGACCCGGGTACCTAGTCTCAGTCAGTCTTAATACATTAGGATTGACAAGTAATACCAGATGATACAGTTTTACAAAAAAAATGGTGATGATTGTGAACCCTGCGATGCGTAAACATAAGATACCATTGCGATGTAATATATTGACAGTAGGAAGTCGAATATGTTGAACGGTAATTCGTTATATAATTCGTTATATTCGTTATAAAAGAAAACATTTATTATATTTTATCTTTCCCAAAATAATAAGTTCCTTCGGTACGTTTCGGTACTTACATATACATTTAAAGTTTTTACGTTCACTCTAAAAATAGATTATCTCCCACTGATACTCTTATGTTATTCTACGCATCGCGGGTATTACAATGAACACAAGTTTTTAATATATAACGTGGATTCAATATTATTTAACGTCCCCGAAGTAATAAGCTGCTCAGATCGGGGATTAAATTGTATAATACAAAGTATATTACATTTAACCTATCAATGAATTATCTCGATTTATCAGTCTCGCATTAATACATGCATCGCGGGGATCACAATGAACACAATTTTAAGATATATAACGACGATCCAAAGTTATTTATCATCCCCGAAACGCGTTCCTCCGGTTCGTATCGGGGCTTACATAAGATCATTCAAATTAATCTACATACATTCTATAAATAGTTCATCACATTCCGACATGTTTATATTATTCTAGCCATCGCGGAGATTACAATGAACAAATTTTTAAATGTAAAACATCGATTTATGATAATTCACTGACTCGAAATTTTACGCTCCCCCGGTACGGATCGGGGTCTAAATATGATCATACAAAATATTCTACGTTCACTGTATCAACACTGATTAATCAAAACTGACAGTACTATATTATTCTATACGTCGCGAGGATCACAGTGTACAAATTAGTTGATATAAAACGACAATTTGGTATTATTCATTGACCCCGAAATTATACGGACATACGACAGGAATCGGGGAGAACATAAGATCATTCAAAACAGTCAAACATTAATTCTATCAACATATTACCACTACCAGATTATCTAGTATATTTCTTCGCATCGCTGGTATTAAAATCAACAATTTTTTAAAATTACAAAATAACAATTTCGTATGATCCATCGTGTCATAGTGTCCTACCTCCGGTAGGAATCTAGGATTTCATATGAACGTATAAAATTTTCTACATTCATTCCATCAACATATTATCTCGATCTGACTCTTCTATATCATTCTTCGCATCGCGGGTAACATAAAGTACCAATTTTTAATATAAAAAAAGCGATTTAGCATTATTTATCGTCCCCTAAATTATACGCTCCGGTACGGATCCGGGCTTACATATGATCATTCAAAATACTCGACATTCTATCCATCAATAGATTATTTCACTCTGATGGTCTTATATCATTCTCTGCATCGAGGGGATCACAATGAACACATTCTTTAATATATAACTACGATTTAATATGTCGTCCCCGAAATAATACTTTTCCTCAGTAAGTATCGGGACTAACAAATGATCGTGAAAAAAATTCAACCTTCACTCTACCAATATATTGTCTTCCTCAGATGATGTTATACTGTTTTACGTATCGCGGGGATCACAAAGAACACAATTTTCTAATATATCAATGATGCAATACTATTTATCTTCCTCGAAATAATTCGCTATTCCAGTACGCTTCGGGGTTAACATAGGTTAACCCATTTGCATCCAAGCGCGGAATAATCCGCGAGCCTACGACTGCTTTTTTTACCAGTTGCGAAATATTCTTTGGTTGCAACAGACCACGTTTGACCACTTGTGGGAGCGTTTCTTCGTTTTTTTGTGAAAATCTTTCAAACTGCCACTATGAGTAAGTGCTGCCAGTCTATATTTAAATTCAAAAAATCCAAGTTTAGAAAACAATCTTATTTTATAATTCAATCTAAAATTTAGTTGCCCCAATGGATTTTGAGTATCTTGATTCGGATTCAAGTATTGAGGTACGACGTCCTAGAAGACGTAGCTGGAGGATTTCGTCAAGTGATGACAGCGAAAATGAACAGTGCAGCAGTTGTATAAATCAAGAGTACGTGTGGAAAGCCGAAAATCATACTCCCATTATACATGGGTTCTCAAGTGCGGGTGGTGCAACCGTAAATACATGAGGTCTGTCGAGAATGGAGGTTTTTGAACTATTTTTTAACAAGGAGTTAATTACAAAAATAATTACGGAAACAAATAAATATAGCGCAAGCGACGCAGAGTTTATACTTCTTGAAGACGACGAATTAAAAGTATTTATTGCTTTAAATATTTTAATGAGTCTAGTTTCTAAGCCCACGATTCAAAGCTATTGGACTACTGATAAAAGTATAGAAACTCCGTATTTTAAGAATATCATGAGCCGTAATCGATTTCTATCTCCAAAAATTTACACTTTTCCAGTACAAATAATCCTAATGACGCACTGCTAAAAATTCGAGAAGTTACTCAAATAGTAAGAAAAACTTTCATTCGCATGTATGTCCCAAATGAAAACATTTCCATTGATGAATCGCTAATGTCATGTAGAAGTCGTTTGCATTATATACAATTTATTCGAACAAAACGTGAGAGATTTGGTGTTAGTTAAGTTTTATAAACTCTGTGTTTCAGAATCGCGATACATACACAATTTCAATATATATACAGGAAAAGATAAAACTGATACAAGATCTGCTAGCAGAAATGTTGTAATCAATTTGTGAATAGAGAGTCAATTATTGCATAAGGGGTATTGCTTATTCATTGATAATTGGTACAGTTCACCAACATTATACCGAGAATTATATAATATGAAAACAAATATATGTGGAACAGTGCGAATAAATAGGAAAGGAGTGCCTCCGGAATTAAAATCATAAAAATTACAAAAGGGAGAAGCTGTTATATTTTGTACAAAAGAGATAGTGGCGATAAAGTGGAAAGATAAGAAAGATGTTGTTATACTAACTACTATGCACGATTTAAATTTTGGTGAAACAGGGAAACGAAACCGATATACTGGACAAAAGAGTTTAAAACCAACCGCAGTAATAGATTACAATCAATATGGGTGGAATTGATGTTGGCGACCAAATGTTAAGTAAATTTCATACAATGCGAAGATGTAAAAAAGCCTATAAAAAATATTTTTTTATTTTATTGACATGATGTTGTTGAACAGTTACATAATTTTTAAAAATCATAAGAAAGATCGAGCGTTTCACATGTATAAACAGCTATTAGCCGAAGAAACATAAATGTAAATAATGCACCAGTCAATGATTCTATTACGCGATTTACTAGCAGGCATTTTCCTGTACGGATACCTGCAACTATAGCAAAAGGAAATAGAACGATGCGTTGTATGCTTAAGTAAGTCAATTCGAAGAGAGACAGTCTTTAAATGCCATGTTTGTGATAAAGCATTATGTATTGACCACTTTAAAGAATTCCACGAAAATTAATTTATTTAAATTTTCATTTTAATTTAAATAATTTTATTTTATGTATAAAAAAATATTTGTTTTTCTTTTTTTGTAAAAATATGTAAAATGAAATATTTCCGATATAACACTGTGTATCAATCGTTTTGAACAGCACATTGTTAATAAACTCCATGAATAATTTGGATGCCCGTTACTGCACGTACGATCGACCACGCGCGGTGATACGAGTCAGTCCTCAGTTGAACGCTGATGTTTCAACGCGGCACCTTAAGTAGAGCGATGATGCAAATGGGTTAATTCAAAATGTTGTAAATCACTCCACCAGTATATTATATCGATCTGATGGTTTTATTATATTATTCCACGCATCGCGGAGATCACAATGAACACAACTTTTTAATATATGCCGACGATCCAATATTATTTATTCCCTCTTCCCTTTAGTTCCCGAAGTAATATGTTCCTTCGGTAAGAATCGGAGCTTGCATACGATCATTCAAAATATTCAATTAATTCTATCAGCACCTTATCTCGATCTGATGTCCCTATATCATTCTACACACTGCGGAAGGAAGGACAAATTCTTCAAAATATAACAATAATCAATGATATTAGTCGTCCCCGAAATGATACGCTCCACTTGTACAGATCTGAGCTCAGATATGATCGTTCAAATTATTCTACATTCATTCCTTCAATATAAAATCTCTATCTGATGAATTTATATTATCCTACGTATCGCACGCACCAAAATGAACAAATTTTTTTATATATAATTACGATTTAATGTTACTTGTCGTCTCCTAAATAAAAGGCTCCAGCGGCAAGGAGTGGCAAAATATTCTACATTCACTCTATCAATAGATTATATTTTTGATGATGTTATATTTTACTAAGCATCGCTGGTATCAGAATGAACAAATTGTTAGTATAAAAAACTATTTATTGTTAAAAAAATTATACTCCTGTTCGGATCTACGCATTGCAGGTATCACAATTCCAGATACGAATTTTTTAATAAAAAACGACGATTTAGTATTATTTATTGATCCCGACGATATACGGAGAT
>NIPQ01041383.1:0-28269 GCA_002806875.1 Lepidotrigona ventralis hoosana | reverse complement strand
TTTTTTTTTTTTTTTTTTTTTTTTTTTTTTTTTTTTTTTTTTTTTTTTTTGAAGATACTTTTATGTTACGTAGCAAATGAGAAATTAAAGAAATTTCTATTCTTGAAATTTGTAAAAATTCAAAAATATTCTAAAAATATTGAGAATTTTTTTCACGACTGAAAATTCACTATGATCCAGAAAATTCAAATTTTCCAATTTTTAATCACACCTTAAAACTTGCTGTACATTCTAACTTGATTATTAGAATTACAAGATGTTAGGATTTCCCAATTTTTTACTATTACGTTAGTCTATACAACGTTTATACGCGCAGAATTTAAAGTATTTTTTAATTCTCTAATATCTCAAAAATTAGCTGACGCTAAAATTTCATATTTGACATCCTCGCCGTTCCTCTATAGTCTCTCTAAAATGTCACGCGATACGTTTGCGAAAGTTTTCGGAATTACAGTTAGTCCAATTAGTTAAATCTCATTGTCAGTACAAAATAAGGATATTGTTCCAAATGATTCTCTTCCTTCCTCTGAGATATTTGCTAAATTCAAGAATTTAATTGTTCGAAAGATAATTTACGATATCTAACTTATGAAAAACAACAAAAGACAGAAAATGGTATAAAAATTAGATAAGGATTACATCTTGACTGTGTTTCCGGCCGACTGCTGCTGATTGTCGAAGACGGATGTTTATACGTATATATGGATGTACTTGTTCTGATTTCTATTGAGAGTTGCATTTGTTTCTGTTTATTCTAGATTAGAGATGGCTAAGCACGTGGCCCTTGCCCATACTTTCCTGCTCGCTAGCTCTATCCCCTTTTGCGTTCAAAGTATCGTGGCTACACACTTGCATCATATATATTGTTTTCTTCACTGTAGCTGCTAAGGTTAAAGGAAGATAGAGAAAGTAGTTTGTATTGCCCGCTGCGAAACAGAGTGGGAATTAATTTTCATGGCGAAGAAAATGGCAGACTGTGAGTAAGCAGCTCGTGCTGCGCGTGGCGGGAAACAAGTTGACTGTGATTCTAAACGTTCGAGTTAGACCCGGTGCAGACGAGCAGTCTGAGGGCGGCGATGCTTTAGAAAAACAGAGACACAAAGTTCTTTTGTTTTACAAAACGAAGGATAAAAGAATTACTTGTTCTTATTTTACATAATATACAAATATATTTTAAAGATTTTATATCTTTGGAGTTTCACATCTCACGCTCTTCAAATTTTATTTTGATCGGTGGCCACTTAAAACTAAATAAATATACGGTAGTCAATCACCAGTTGCCAACCAAAACAATTTAGGAAGTAATATAGTTAGTTAAAAATTATTTTTAAAAAGAATGAAGTATAAATAATTATCGGAATCTGGAGGCATAGACGAGGTATATGCATTTATGCTCTAGATAACTAGATAACTGTATTAAGATATGTATGTATAAGTGGACCTGTGGGCTATATACTGCAAAGCCCACGGTCTTTCTTTTCTTTTAATAAATTCAATTGATTTGATATTCTATTATTAAACTAAAATAATGAAATATGTACTTAGTGCATAGTGTGTAGTGTATTAACTATAAACACTTTAAAACAAAGAGAAACTTACTATTTTTTTTTTGCGAGAAATAAAAAAATAGTAAGTTTTTCGAATTAACAAAAATAGAAATTGTATTATACAATATATTATAAAAAATCGATCATGAAGTACAGTAAAAAAAACTAGTACTTTGTACTAAAAATAGAAAAAAAATATATTTCTTTATTTTAATAAAGGAAGAAAAAATGAAGTAGATATTTTATAACGACAAAGATAGAAATTGCATTATAAGGTGTACAATTTAAGAATTGAAAACTCTGTATCTCTCATAGAAGAAAAGTTCAAGTTAATCATTCGGCATGAAAGATTCAATTAATCCCCCGTAATTTAGAGTTTTAATTTACTCGGTTACAACAAATAATAATCCAGATTTATATATTTCGTGGGGCAAGAACCAGTCGACAAATTATCCGCGATAAACGGTGAAATGCGCGAAAGAAACGACTGGGTCTCGGCAATGGAGTATATTGTTACAAATTTGCCAATCTAAAGCGAGATTTATTATTCCTGTCCCGTGCAATGTAGAGGCTCATTATTGTGCTCTGTCTATGGACTAGTTTATTTATAGATATTGCGTAAGGGATATCCATTCTGTCGTGACAAGGTATTACATAGTGCTTACCATGCTACTTATATGCGCTTCGACTTTATCGTTTTACCGATCACCTATGCAACAACGTCACAGTTTCAATCTCTGCGATATTAACCTACACAGAAGATAACTCCTCTTACGAAGGTCGATTTGCGGCGTTACTTGTCCGATTATGAACATGATTTTCTCTGGTTCCACTATATTACAATCGTTCTAGTCTAAACGATATCCATTCCTACCACGGACTAGAAAATTTAACAAACGAATGAAATAGAACACGTATTAGTATCAATTTGTTTGAAACTTTATTAGCCAACTAAACATTCACTACCATATGCCACATTGCTTATATTACAAGCAAATATGTTTAGAAATAAGTATCTTTTGGTATCACGGTCGCAGAACTATAATATAATATAATGTTTATTATTCGAATTTTAATTTCGGACTTTTAAGGGTATAAGGATAGGAGTACGAATTTTTAACTATTTTAAAAAAAGATGTGGCGATTGTTTGACCATCAAGGGCCAAGCAATACTTTATCACAATATTATAAATATTTAAATTTCTTAAAACTATATAATCTAGATGGAAGATAATAATAAAAAAGATTTGATGATAATAAAAATCCTTAGAACTTTCTTTCAGTGATAAAAAATAAAATTTGATAATGTAAATTAAGTGAGAAAGATTGTAAATGAAATATTGCGTTAATAATATAATGTTGATCTTTAATGGGTCGAAAGAAAGCTTTTTCTGCACAAAATAATTAAATTCAAATATTTATAAAAATATTTATAAATAAAGATTTAAAAAATATTTAAAAAATTGTATACAATATCATAGATAATTTTGTAAGGAATAGTATATTAAAATTTGAGGCGAAATAGATAAAAAGTTATTACCTCAAAGTAAAAAAAACAGGAAAATGTGTTTAAAAGTTCATATTTATATAAAGTAAAAGAAAAGTCATTTTCAGTGTTATAACTTCGCCAATTTTTGGAATTTTTAAAAATCCTCTTAACACAGTATTCTATATGAAGCTTGAAAAAGAAATAAAATAATTCTTTTCAATCTTTTGAAATTAACATAATAAGTCAACTCGTATATTTAAATATTTTATTTCTTAAATTAATTTCTTTATTTACTCTTCATATAATTGTTTATTACTTACAAATTTTATTTATTTTTATATGTATAATATATATGTCCATATATATTTTATATACTTTTATAGATTGTATTTATAGTTTTCCTATTTTTTAATATTTAAAAAATAGTCAAATTAAATTATTTAGCTTAATAGATACATCACAATTTATATTTTCTAAGAACTGGAAGTAACTGAACCGTGAAACTGTACATATCAAAAACTCACTCCATCAAAATCTTGGATTTTGATTAGTCTTTTTTTAATCACTTTGTTATAATGATAAACGGGAAAAGTTAAAAAATAATCGGTCAAACCATAATAACATTACTTATAGCTAAGATTGATTAAATTTTGTCAGAGTTTATTTGATTATTTATAGAATAAAAATACGCGATAATATAATTGATGAGAAATGCATATATAAGTCTTGAGATCAATTGCCAAATGTGAACCCAGAATTCATTTGTTTAGTTGACGACAAAAGACAATCACATTCACACAATTTAAATCATTCATCGATATATTCCAACAGATTTTTATGACCATTTTATTATAACATACCAAAGAAAAAAGCAATTATAACCCAAAAAGAAAAAAATTAGGTTTGATAATTTTATTTGGTCAATATAATACGCGATCGGTATACGCTTTAATAGATTCCCTGAAATGACAGAGATCACTAAAATCAATAATTAGAATTATTTTTCACGGAAACGAAATATTCGCAAAGAACTCTAGATTATAATTACAATAAATTTTACTCATACACATATGCTTATAATATGTTCATAGATACTAATTAAGTATTAATAATATTAATAAAAAACAGATTGATGATGATCGAAAGTAACCAAAACAAAACTTCTATCATCATTATTGGTTACCGATAACCAAAATAAAAATCTCGTTATCGTTATTGGCTATAACCTAACCAAAACCATTTTTTAGATGGTTAAATATATAATGATTATTAGTAATTAAAATAATTTACAGAATGGTATTAATTGTTACGCCACAATCTTTAAAATTTATAAAATTTATAACTGTTATGATCTCTTTATAACTTTTTAATCCCTAGAAATTTGATGATTAAGATTCACTAATTATAGAAATTATATAAAAATGATCTGGCTAACAAATTAATAGGTTCATAGGAGAGAAGGTGATAATGTAAAATCTGTTCTGTCTTCGATTTTTTAAAAAATGAGTACTCCTTACATGCATACATATAGTAGAGTTGATCATCATTTTAATGTTTCATGTTCATTTATGGTATATAAATAATTTCTCCTGTTCATTGTTGGGAAAAAAATTTCAACCATCAGATAGCAACTTTTCCAATTAATCTGTTCTGTTGAAGAAGTGCAATAAAGAACGCAAACAGATAATGTGCATACAACTTATCCAATGTCGGGCGTTATAAAACACGATAGCTGAGCTCGTTCTTATCGCGAATAATACATTTCAAATGCACGATATATTAACAGTTTAAACTCGACGCTTGTAATATTATTAGCGTCGATAGAGAAAACTTTCGGTAATAACGAACTTGTTAGATTATCAGTATTATCATCGAAACTTGCTATAATGCCGATTAAAAATACAATTTCTTTTCGTAATATTATAAAATAATTTTTTAGAAATACGGTTCATTGCCTTTCTAGCTTAGCTGAAGACTAGATATCAAAGAGTTACATGAAAGATTTACAGCACTAGTTTTCATTTCTTTTATTAAGTGTTGACATTTTATTTAAATTAACACTAGAACAATTGGATTTTAATACATATTAAAATATTCCTCATATAAATAATTATAACTTAAATGACAATTAAAATAAAATAAATAGATTTATACAATCTATGTTTTTGTCTAAATATAATGTTACAAATATAATTATACAATCTATGTTTTTGTCTAAATATAAATCAATTAATTTTGACAAAAATATCCCTACTTATTAAGCAATTGTGATAGAAGAAAATTCGAACTCCGTCATGTTGATAGATTTGGTTTCATTGCAAAATAAATATTACAATTCTGTAGAGCATATTTCAGAAAATTTGAGCATTATTCAATAATGTGTTCTAAAACTAATGAATTGAATAATATTATATCAGTTAGTTGATTTGAATATGAAGATAATTATTTAGATTATTTCATTATATAGCTATCGAACGAAATAACTTTTTATTTTATTTTTTATTTTGTATTCGAATAAATTTTCAAGTAACTAACTTTTGGATTTCAACATTGTCATTACATGTCATAATCTTTGTACATCAACATATAATTTCATCGTAACTTTTTATGTTAGATTATTTGTTATTTTGTTTGAACACAAATAAAGTTACTTTTTCTATTTTTTTCTCGTTATTTCTAAGTAATAAATTTTTAGTAATGAATTAGTTGAAATAATTCATCATTTCAAACTGTTATTTTTTTATTTTATGCCAAATAAAACGTGTTTAAGTCTGTTTTGCAATTATATTATTCATTAGATTGTTTTCAATGTTCTGAAGTATTAAATGTATTTGTTCATATACAATGAATTGAAAGTTACTTTAAAGTTGCCTTTTCTTATATATATTAAATAATTAAATAATGCTTTTTTTGTAATACATTCAAAATATATCAGCACTCTTTCTACGTATTTATCATATAGTACCAGCTACTCAGTTGTTGTCTTATTCATTAATCTCCATAATTTGGCTGGAATTATGTTGCTTTTCTTGATTCGTGTGACATTTCTATATTCTACAAATATCTCATATTATGAATTTTATCTTGATTGACATTATGAACAAATATATATTGACAAGAAGTTTATTACTTTGAACTGCTTTGCTTCTTTAATTACCAAAATAATATCTAATTTTGTTCAAAACCAGATTTTTATTTCTCCTGAAAAACATATTTCGAGTTATGTCACTTTTGTCGCGAGAGAGCGACGAATGTCATATGTTATACATATAATATATTTTATAACAAAAATATGTCAAATTAACATAAAAGAATAGATGAGGTTTAAACCTGTCTACTGATATTGCATAATGATTCTGCTAATTATTAATAATCAAAGAATTGTGTTCTTGGAAATTTTAATTTTTTAACAAACATACTATAACTTTCTGGATATCCAGTTTTCGCTTAGAATCCTGTGTCAATGGTATATTAGGAAGAGAGAGAAAGTTACAGAACAAGGATAAACCTAGAAGTTCCAACTTCTTGTGCGCTCTTCTATTGATGATGGGATGCTTTTGATGAATTAATTGCCTGGAGTAAACTCGTATTTAAATGGAAATAATTCACCGGATTATCTTGTCCTTCGTTATTACTTTACCGACGACTATTAAATATTATTGGATGAATAATTTGTTTGGTAATCGGTTCTCAAGTGGTAGATGATAGTTCTCAAGTGGTAGATGATAGCTTAATTCGAATAAGATTTATGAATTTTAATTTGCTCATCTTCATCTTCATTTTTCTGTTAATAATTGGCTCGTTGGTACTAAATGATTTTTATTTATTTAATGAAATTGTCAGAATTGTTCGAACTTTATATCTAACCGAACATTTATTACTTGTTGGATTGGGGATCTTTATATATTTATAAATAACAAGATGTTAAAATTGTGCATAATATGAAATATAATATGAAAAATATATGTAAAATATCCAAAAGCAATCGCTTTTTTAGAATAAAATAATTTTCTACCGAAATTAAATTATTTAATTATATTCTCAAAATTATAAATTTATATAAAAGTCCGCAAGCTATGTATTATAACCTCTGGAATGCATATTTTAATATATTAGGAATATATTTCGTTATTATATTTTGATTAAATTGTTTCATTCTAATTATTATTATTTTGTCCTATATATACAGCTTATACACTTTGTTTATTATTTATTACAAAAGAAGCTCTTGCATATATTAATCATTTCTAGGATATAAAGTTAGGGATATTGATACAATACAAATAATTTGGATATTTCATTCTTTTAATTAGCTATTAATTTTTTCTTGGCCTTATACATCTTCTTAACTCTTACATATAAAATTAAATGTATTCTAAGAATCATCATTTAAAATGTTTGTGCTTAAAATAATTTTAAACGTATCGGCTTCAAACAACTCGATTGATTTTTACATACAGAAAGACACATGCATACTGTTTTACATACTGACACAACAAAAATCAAATTGTAACGCTTGGTTTTTAATTTTTCCAACATCTTTCTAACTTAATTGCCAATTTTATATTAATTTTTAGGATTTTTTCCAGAAGTGATTAATTTTTTAAATCTGTAAAGTTTATTGTAAATCTATCCATTTATTGTAATAAAAAGCTTCTCAAATTTTTCAAAAAAATAAATTGGCGATTAATAAAATTTCCGTACCTGTTTAATAACAAAACCCTGTACCATCGTACGAGCATTTCGAAAGAAACTGTGCATTTCTTGTTTTAAAATGATATATTAACTCTCAAGCGATGGCGTGTACCATGATTAAATTTTGGTATATGGCCATGTAAAAAATTTATGGTATTTAATTTTATAATTGGAGATGGAGTAATAAATTTAAATCAAGTTCTAAGGAATGTAAAATTTTTATTTCTTTCAAATGTCCCATGATACTATTAAAAAATATTAATAACTAATTAAAAAATAGACAAATACCTACATACTAGAAAACATTTTTTTTATATTTCTAACTTTTCAATACTTAGGGCTATTTTTGAAATTAATGAAAAAACGAAAAAAATATCTTTGTAACAATTATTTTAATAATGATAAGATTAATAGTATAAAGATAAAGATAGATTATAAGATAAAGAGTCAAGCTTCCTATCCAAATATTATCCAAATATTCTGTTATTCAAACAGAATATTTACTAGGAGTAAATATTGCTTGCATTAAATTATTTTGTGTGTTTTACTAACATGTTGAACATGTTTTCATAATTATAAAAGAGCTTAAAATATGACAGTAACATTAGAACTACCACACCAGTGAAAATGATTGGTTTTACAATTTTATTTTAAAATTTCTATTTCATATTACATTTTTTTCCCGTAATGATGTAATGACTTTTGCAGTGATAATTAAAGAAATAATATAATGAATTTTATTTTATTTATTAGAAATCAAAATAATTTTGTATCATGGCTACTTATACTTATTAAAACGACTGGTACTTGTCAAAGTGTAAAAGAGTCCTACAATCTCTTTACCGAACCCGAATTAATCAGTTTCGTACAGCTTCTTACACATTTTTAGAATTTATACTGCTATTATTACAGCTGCCATATGCTTGAACGTATAATATCATACACGGAATTAGAAGCTTCTCGAGTTTTGGGTAAAAAATTTGGAATGCACGGGGAGCAACGAAACAAAAAATTTGGCACTTTCATATTTATGGAACAGAAAACATATGGGGACCAAATTTCTTTTCCAGCATCATGAAATGATTTGACCGAGATTTATTCACTTTGATAAAAAAAAAAGTGATGAAATCATCGTTTACAAAGTGATAAATTTGCTTTGATATCAGCTGTATGGGATGAGTTTATTAAAAATAGTCAGAGTAGTACAGAGTACAAACTAAGTGCAAATATTACAATTGACAAACTACTCTTTCCATCTAAAGCCAGATTCAGATTTATTTAATATTTGCCAAATAAACCTGACAAATTTGGTATTAACTGTACTACATAACATGGTATTTCTTTTGGGAAAGTAATAAATCGATAAATATAAAAATATTCTATTATTACGTTGTTTTTTTTTAAAGACCAGTAATTTTGACTGATTTTGGTAGAAATAGCTTCGTCTTAACTGTCGGTAGTTCTAGTGTTAATATAAGATTTTATTTAAAAGCAAAATGTTGATAAGCCATATAAACGATTATATTCTAACATGAGAAGTAACATATAAAAGATTTGCGAGATTTAATTCCATAATAAATTAATGATTAATAAAGATGAAAGTTAATGATTAATAAAGATGAAAGTAAACACAATTTTCCCACAAATTGAAATAGTAAACGAAAATATATTTTCTTACGTCGAAATATTTTAAGCATTAAAAAAATAATTTCACAAAAGAATATACTTGTTTATGCTAAAAAAAAGTTAAATAACACAATAACAAAAAAAAAGAATACAGGATTAAGCCGTTCATATTAAATATTGATATGTTCATATTAAATGAATTGATATTTTTCTTGATTTTCATTCAAAATTCCCTTAACTCTCGCACGATGATACCTGGGCAAATAAAAAGAGTTATGTACTCATATCAAAGACTATATGTAAAGGCCAACACATACGAATATTTGTAAAAATTTTAAATCATTAGTTGCTTATAATTAAGCTTTTGCTTATATCATAAAGGAATATTATCAAAAGTACTCAAAAACTTCATGACATTCGTTGCAATATTAAAATATATATTGTTATGTGTGTATATACATTCACCTTCTAAAGATTAATTGAATTGTTACTACTTCTCTAGTTCGAATAGGGGAGGCTTCATTATATATATTTTATTTTATTAAAAATAGAACAATGATTCACAAATAAATGTATATCTACATAATAATAGCGTATAACATATATATAATGTATAAATATTACGAAATAAATGTATATATAACAATGTATATAAAATGTACATAAAATATAATACAATATGTAATAATATATATATAATTTTAATACATTCATAGTTTTTCATAATGAGAATCAAACGAATACATTTGTCCTTTATATGATTTTAACTTTTATCTTAGAAAATGCATCGAAGTACTGTTTCCATTCCAAATTCTGTTTTACCATTCTTTCATCTGAGTTTATTTGTTGATTCCAACGCACTCACACACCTGAAACTTTGCTCACCTTTATTTTCTCAAAATAAGAGAATACAAGGGCCAGGTAAAAAGCAAACTTCAGGCGTAAGAGTACTGTCGAGGATGTTTGATCATCACCGAAGAATGATATTTATTTGGTATTTCCTCTTCTTAGTGATCCTTTTCCAGTCAGCATTAGCTCTTACAATCTATTCGAATTTCTTTCATTGATAATCTGGAAGGATTTCACTTCGATCTAGCAGTATTTTCGAAACTTTCGATGCTTCAGTCCCTTTTAATTTTCAGAATTGATTCGAATTTTCAGAATTGATTTTTTGAGTTTAATCCTTTTAATGTTGAACGATAACGATAACTTAGATTATTCTGTATTATTTGTTAACCCTCTATAGCTAGAATTTTTTTGCGCGGCAAACAACTTGTAAAAACATTTACTTCGATATTTTTGATCAGAATTAATAATGGCTGCCAATAATATTATTGTTTACCAAAGAGGCGTTATATAACAAAATGTACGTACCATTTTGCGGTAAAAAATTAAATAAATTAATAAGACATCAATATTTTAGTATGTGATTTCAAAGTCACACCGGACTATTGAAGGTTAATTTGCAGCCTTGATTATACTTGCGAATGGTAGTGACGATGATACATGATCCATTTAATGTAAATATTTCTTTCATGTAAGTTATTATAAAACTACACCATTTTTTTATTAAATACTTCAGATTAAGAACCAAAAATAATAGTTATCCCAAAAATTTTTATGAAAAAAAATCAGTAATTGAAATTTATTATTTGAGTTGATAAATTTATTATTAATTAATGATATTAATCTCAAAATGTAAAGAAAATTTTTCAAAATACTACATGATTAAAAAATTAAATGTTTTAGTCACAAATAACAAATTGTAGGTAATCGAAAATCTTTTTCATTGTCACTATTAAGAAAGGGAATTCTATTTCTATGTAGTTTCTATTTACAAGTTCTAGTTATCGAAATTTATTTGCATCGCTCATAATAGTTATCAATAAAAAGAATTTCTATTTCAATCGCTCATAATAGTATAAAATGTAAAGTATTGTTTTGTATTCGCTTGAAACGATCCTCCACAACTGCATTTAAACATTTTAAAAATCGTAGAGTTATTTTCATATCTCACGAAAATTGACAAAGAAAAAGAACCAAAATAATTTCTTTTACTGATAATTCTTAAGAGCGAAATAAATTTTCCTTATCGATTATAAGTAACTAATTGAAATTTTTTTTCCTTCATCGATAATTATTATAAATAAGAAATAAATCTTTCTCATCAATAATGAAATTTATCAGCAATGAAAAATTTTTCGAGTATTTATAATCGTTATTTGTAATCAAAAACATTTTAGTCAAAAAAATAATTGCTATTCTATGATTTTTTTCATTCTGGTTATAATTGTGATCATATTAGTAGTTTCGATTCATATCATTGTATGTCATCGAATCACTATATGCTTGCATTTGAAAATGATAAGTATTAAATTATTGAATGTCATGCATTATACAATTATTATTTATTTATTTACTTTTTGAAATACTTGAAATATTGTTATAAATAATTGAATATATGTTGTTGTGTTTGTTATATTGTTATGCTTTATATTATTATATTGCATATTCTATGTAAAATTATGGTAGAATAACGATGATCTTTATTTGTAAATGCTGTTTGTAAAAGACAATCAATCTTATTAAGACAATAAAATTTCCAAATTTTAAACAAACATTATTTTCAACAAACATAAATATTAAAAAACTTAGTCCTTAATTAACTTTCTTCTTATTTATTAAGATATTCCTTCTTCAATTTTGTAATTATCATTTAAAATTAAATTTTTTATCATTTTTTTCTCAAACTTTGCCAAATTACATGCATCATTCAGGTTTAATTTTCTCAATTGGCACTAAAGATTAGAATTTGTAATAAAAATACATTCGTGTCTGAAATATTAATCTTCTAAAAAGAGTAGAATCAATACATATTTTCATACACTAATTGTATTCTTTTATATAAAAAAGAAAAAAAAGTATTTTCTTTTGATAAGAAAAATCGAACCAATCCATTCTCGCATACACTTGCTTACTTAGTATTTGTTTACAAACCTAGTACAAACCGACGTCAAGAATATCTTCTTTGTTTCGAGACGAGCAAACGATTTGAATACGATGCACTTTAGAACAGCTTTTGAACGTTTCCCAGCCGATAACAGTGTTCTGACATTCGACCAAATGTGTCGGTATATCGACAATAGGTTCGTAGGCTGCGAAAAAAGACGACACGAGGATAGACTGTCACGGACACACCTGAAACTTTGCTCACCCAGCAGGAACAGTACGGGCAGAGCAAAGAGTCAGGCCCGCTCGTAACGTTCAAGTTTTACACGGCTGCACAGGCATACTCGGTGGTCTTCTTCCTCCTCCAACCGTTGTTGTTCGCGGCTGCTCTTCGCCGATTTTGTGCAATAGCGTCGCCACGAGGACACTGGAAAATAAAGGCGCAGAGATTCTTCATTGAGAGAGAAGATCCGAGAGGGAACGAGTTACCGATAAGACAGGGACCTCGAGAGTCATTAGAAAGCTGCGGGAAAATAGGCTGTCGGACAGTGAAGGAGAGAATCGAGAGGAAAAGAAAGAAGTGAAGAGCACGGAGAGAACTCTGCCAAGCTCTGGCAAACTCTGCGAAGCTCTGGTACTCAGCGATGGCGGCCAAGGAATCAAGACTGTTCCACGGTTCATCCTACTTTTCGCTTTTTCTCCTTTCTCCCTCGAGAGACGACACTCGAATCTCTATTGTTCATGGTTCGGCTGAAACAGAATTGAAAAGGCGCGTGATATTTACCAATAGATTTTATTCAGACGGCAAATATTTCGTAGGATGACGAACAGATTTCAGAAAAATGGATTTCAATCATTTATATAAGATATTTCAGGGATTCAGTTCTAGACGATGTGCTCAATGATTGATTGTGTATTTAGTAATATCATTATTATTTATAGAATATATAAATTTTTTAATGTCAGTATACACTTCTTATATCTAGTAATTTTCTTGCCTAAAGTATTTTATTACATTGTATATAGGAAATATCATTAATGCTCCAGTCTCTGATTATTGAATTAGAACCATACTGTTTCATATATTTTTAAATAAATTGGAGGGTTCCAACAAAAAAGTTTTGGATTAAATAAAATTTCACAAATTTTAATTCAACGTATTTCACGTATTTCACGTTTTATAAATATTATTTCTTTAATTTCCATAAGTTAGCAAAGCATGATTATAACTATTTTTTATTACCGCTATAAAATATAGTACATACACAACAGATAAGCAATTGAAAAAAATACTGCATTTGAATCTCTTAAAATTGGCTTTATGAAAGGAAAAAAATCGAGCAGAAAAAACATAATAAAAGTATGCAGTATAGTTTCCCGCAATTATTTCAGATTACCGATTCAATTACAGAGGAATGTCAACAGAAAAAGATTAATAGTTCAAAAAGAACTACATTTGTAGAATTGTGTTTTGCTTTTGAAGTGCAATGGTGTATGTGCAGTAAACATTTGCATTATTTTTTTTTAATGGAAATGCAAACTTTTTCTTAGACAGACAGATTCCTCTTGTCATTCTACGTAAAAAATATATGTACAAAAATTATTAGTTATCGAGATATTTTTAACAAATATTTTTATCGAAGGAGATGCTTTTTCATTACATTGTTAAACATTTCATTGGAAACATATGATTTCCGTTCTATATAAACGAATACATTCACTATTTATTATTTATATCTTTGTAAATATATCATATTTGTGCAAACTATTATGCAATTTATAAACCAATCATTACGATGTTCTTATGCAACATCTTTTTCAATGAAAATATCTTTTTAAATATTTTAATAATTAATAATTTTTTTTATCATCGTACTCAAATATTTCTACATAGAATAATAAGAAGACTCTACCTATGCAAAAAAAAAACAGGATTCTACACGTATGATATAAATCTTTAAATCATGCATCTTTCTCCTTTTACATACATTTTTCTGTAATTACACTAGTAATGAAATTATAATCTAAAACAATTGTGTGAATTAATTTGAATACAAAGTATCAATGTGTATATTTTACTTAAAGAAAATGTTACATATGTATGTATGCATGGAATATGAAATAGAAAATGAAATTTATTATTAAATTCCGATTGGATTGTTTAATTTCATTAAAAATAACGTAAAATTTTGGAAATTGTAAATGGTTGTATCTATAATCATATATAGCAAAATATTAAATTAACAATAAGTGTGAAAGTGTGACTCGAACTTTCTGCTGATATCAAAATTTTAGAAAATAATTTAATATTTTACATCTTTTAACGTGAATAATTCAAATTAATTGCAATTTTTATTTTCAAGAGAATTTTGTTAGAGAAGATTAAAATTCAATTCAGTTAGCTTGAAATGATTTTCAGCTAATACTCGATACAAGGCGGTATAAAAATATTGTGTACATTTCGTTTCTCATGTGTCAGAATCATACGTAATCCCGTCGTTACATGCACTTTGCTAAATACCTGATCAACCGTGAGCGAGGGCCACTAAACCGATTAGCACAGTTTATGCTGTATCGTAGTAGCAGCCATCCATATAAGTGCACCTAACAGCAACTTAAATGTATCCGAGAGCCTGTTAAAGCTCAATCTAATTTGAAATTAATCGATGGTTATTAATCCGCCATTTTCGCAACGATGGGAATTTCCACGGGAAAGTAATTAGCAATTTACCTGCCAGCTTGCAAGCTCAATAACATTTGAGAAAACATTTTCGTGTCAAGTTCGGAAGATGCTAAGAATTTCGTTTGAAATTCTCCAATGGCGAAACACAGCCTGATACATGAAAGTTAGATTTCCATTGAACGTTCCTTGAACAGGAAAAACATATTAACAAGCGAACTTTGTACGCGTGATCGCAACAATAGTCGGTTATGTTTTATACGACACATGCAACATATTCGTAAAAGCGTTTTTGCTGCGAGCACTGAATTACTTCAATGAGTGACTAGTACAACGCTAATTTCCCAAGTACTCACTCGAGCCAGTCTTTCTTCGTTCCTTTCGTTCCCTTAACAGTGACAGTGAAACGTGACTGGCTGCGTGCTGCAACCCAGAAAGAAATAGAACGGTCAATTTCCACGCACCCACCACGAAGAGTTCCACGAAGCCGTGCATTTTTCCATGTATACAGAGATATATACATCTGGCGTGGTTATCTGGTGTTCGTGGCAGTCTGGAAGATGCTACCGTGAAAGAGAGGCCCGGCGATCTTGCAGACGCAGCCTGTCAGAGGGCAAACTCTCGATGTTCAGGAACGGAGAGTATAGCGTTACAACTGGTCAGTGACCGGAGCATAAACCCAAGATAGTTTTACCATTACATCGGGCGTCTTCCTCCTTGGTTTGGCTGCTTTCTGTCAGCCTGTAACACTCTATATACCATCCCGTACAGCCGCACGCGCTCTCGTTCGTTCAGCCGTGGCCGCAACACCTGACTGTCTCCAGTTGCAAATGTTCGCGTCAACGAGCTGCTTTCCACTTCGAGGATCCTTTCGATCCAACCAAACGATTCGTTTCCTCGATTCGGTACGATTCTTCGATTGGCTTCGGTTTCTCACTCCGGTGAATCGAATCGAAGCCACTTGTCAAGCGAATGCGAATGACCAGAACCGTGTTTCTTCGC
Source organism: Lepidotrigona ventralis hoosana (assembly GCA_002806875.1). Lineage (NCBI taxonomy): Eukaryota > Metazoa > Arthropoda > Insecta > Hymenoptera > Apidae > Lepidotrigona > Lepidotrigona ventralis. The sequence continues at coordinate 12,281 of NIPQ01041383.1, read as the reverse complement.
TGTGTATCTCTTTTTATCGATTTGCACGGTAGCTTATGCGATTAATCGTCGGTTCTATTGCTTCCGTTCTCTCTCGGTGACTCGAGAAATTCGCATTTCGAGTTGAACCTTTAAGCATCGTATATCGCTTGTAATTTTCATTCATCCCCATTTCCTTTCCTTGCTTATATATTCTTCAATATATTTGCTGTTGTTCAATTATCATTCGAATTCTTTGTTTATTATATACTAATATACCAATATACCAATGTACTAATATACCAATATACTAACATACCAATGCACTAATATACCAATGTACCAATGTACCAATATACTAATGTACCAATGTACATATTACCATTATGTACCAATTCTGTAAGAATTATGTGTACATAATTTGAGCACATTGCGACCGTCTTAAAAATGGCACGAACAAGTAGGTACACAAATACCCACGTATATTTTACTTATAAATATGTATGTCATTCGCAATATCCTACATAGGATTGTATAAGGGATGTAAAAATAATGTGAAACAATTTTTTAATAAATACGTATAAAAAGAAACAATATAATTTACAATGATAAAAATAAGAAAAAGAACCTAAAGATAGTAAATTTTATTGAAAAGATATTAAAATAATAAATAGATTTGCAGAATGCATTTTGCTGCTAAATATAAAGAGTTATTAAATATAGAGAAATGTATCTTTCATATTATAATTACATTAATAATAAATAACTATACTTTGAACGTTTCTTTTTATTTAATGCAAATGATCAAAAATAATCGTAAAAATCTTCAATGTTATTTTAAACGAGAATTGCATGAAAATTAAGCTATGATTGGGCAAAATATATATTAAAATAACGAATAATTTCCACTAATTTATAATTTTTATTTTTTACTTACTTATTTGGAAAATAACTTAGAAAAAACTAACTTCATCTTAGACCCAAATTAGATAAATAAGCTTTCGTTTAAATTAATTCATTGAAATAAAATAACAAATAGTCTCAAGGAAAAAGATGTAAAATACAAAAGAATAAATAAGAAATTATTTTCTTTGATAGCCAGATAATTAAATAATTTATAGAAAAATCTTGCTTGTTGAAATAAACAAACGTAGAATTGTTTCAAAATAACATCGAGTCAAGTGAGATAAATTATTACTTAAATAATCATTTTTTAAATATTTTATTTCAAATAATACCCGTGGTCTGAATTAAGCTAACTTCAACAATTCAAAATAAAAGTAACAATTAAATGTAATCAATTAAAATTTCTTCTGATTTTCTATGTCAACAACAAAAACAGCAACCAAGATGATAACAATAAAAAAAAACAAGGAAAAAATGCAAACTTAAAAAATTACTAAATTTTACAAGATTCGTAGAATATATATATATATATATATATATATATATATATATATATATAAAAAAAAAAAAAAAAAAATATAAAAAACACAAAAATATTATAAAAAAAAAAAAAAATAAATAAAAAAACAAAAATAAAAAAAATAATATATTTTAAAATATTCTTATAATATATATATATATATATATATATATATATATATATATATATATATATAGAATAATGAAATTAATGAAATGTAAGTAAATCGGGTTATGCAATTTATGACGCAAAAAGTCCAAGCTAACCTGTTTCGAATTACGTGGTAGGAGATTCGATCTAGTCGTACCTTGTATAATTGGCACATTTTATATCATGTTACTTCCATGCTAATATCTTCTCATATATGCTAATAAGGATCATATAAAATTACCTATAATTTAAAATGCGTATTTTTAGTATTCACAGACATTGATGAAATTCTACGAAGAGAAACTAATACTCCTTTAAGTTTTTATTGCCTTGGAAAAGTTTCTTCTTTCATCAAGATAGAAAATTCAAACTGTAGAGATTTGATAAGTTAGAGATATCGACCTTGGTAAAAGAAATTTAAAAAGGTTTTTGGTAAAAAAGTCAAATTTCATCGTAACACTCATAGTTATCTAACTAACGACATTTTGAGTCGCATTTTGAATAAGTATACTATGCATAAGTATTTAAACAACCCCAAATTATTAAAAATATATAAAATTCAATTCAAACAAATTTTTTTAATTTAATTACAACATATACAAATAATAAATTATTTGACAAAATAGTATAAGTAAAAAAGCAATTAAAGCTGACTGAAGCATCTTATTGTTAGTTAAATAATTTTAAATATACTCTTTGTAAAAATGTTCAATTTCGAGATATTGCAAGGATTAAAATATATAATATACCTTCAATCACATTTAAAAAGTTTCATTATTTTAAATAATGTTCCTGTTTAAATAAGTATATATAAATATATGTATATTAAATCTTATAAAATGCCAACTGTTTATTAAAAATGAATATGATACCTGAATTATAAAAAAATATCAATATTTTAACGAAATTATTTTAATAGAATTATGCACTAGATATCCAATTATTTATGTGCAATAGTGTATACAGGAAATTTGAATCACTTTGGTTACGATATAATACCATCAAAGATTTTGAAAGTTTGGTCAATATTGAGCGTTCAAGATCTTTAAAGTTTTATTAATTTATCAATATTAATATTGTTTATTAACAAGTAAACTACGGATTTTTATTTATTTTCAGAAGATTTAAAAATGCAAAACTGCATAAAAATGCAAAAGTGCATAAAAATGCAAAAGTGCAATGAAAAAATTATGAAAAAAACCTATAAAATATAGTACTTTCTATGATATTTGATGCATAAAACAATTTTCTAGGGAGAGTTTATTTTTTAAATTACACTTTAAAAATATACGAATCCGTAATCAAGTGAATATATTGGTAAATCTTGATAAATGTACGATCGTTAACGTAATATAACAAAAAAAATCTGGATAGTTTATAGTTGTACATACATATATATTTGCTTTTATATTTAATTAATAGATTATACACTTGGAAAATGAAAGAAAAAACGTTTGTAAATTATAGAATAGCCTGTAAGTTTTTAATATCTATCAGTAGACTATAGATTTTTGTGCATTTTTAATATTTTTATGAACATAATGAAGAAATGGAATCTAAATAAAAATTTGTTTCTTTTTAATATCCTAATATTATTATTATTCTAATATTATAATAAATACTCCATTTTTAATATTTTATATATTTCTGAACTTTTAAATTCCCCATAGAACCTATGAGTTATTAAGATCTTCAAAATTTTTATGACTCAAGACTAACCAAGACTTTTAAGATATCGGGATTATATTCGAAGCAATCGAAATTTTCACACAGCTATCATTGAAAAGCTTCGACTCACTTGGAAACTGAGATTTCCATATCCAATGAACGAAAAAAGTTAATCGAGAATTAGTATCAAACAACAACCCAATCTTCCCTATACGTTGCGTTGCAATATAAACCACATTACTTGAATAGCAGCATCATTATTTTTATTCCATTCGGTATTGCTAAAAAATTTGGCGTATCAATTGATGTGACGTAGCGGGATCATAAAATCGGGTTTAACCTCGGACGACATGGACAACAAAACGGCGACGATCGGGACGAAATGAAGCTGTAGCCGATCGATAGACGACGAATTGTTGAACCTGTGCATCATAAAGGGTAACGACCGCAGGCAGTTTGGCAGCATTCGTGAAAGCGGTCTTTCTTCGAAGTAATGCAGCCGGAATCATGCGATGACGAGAGCGATTATGAACGTGCCAACGAACGAAGGGAGACAGAGTGCGCTTTCATTTGGTATGCGTGGATGCGTGCTTGCGTGAACGGAAAGGCCATAGGGAACAAAGAGAGAGAGAGAGAGAGAGAGAGAGAGAGAGAGGCTGAATAGCAGCAAAGTCGGAGGAAAGGAGGAAACAGAAAAAAAAAAAGAATAAATGTCAAAACGGAGAAGAGAAAAGAAGAATATGATGCGGAGGAGGACAAGACCCGGTGAAACGGGAAGAGGAAAAAGAGACGAGACAAAGACGGAGGAGACGAAAGGTCGACAGAAAAAGCAAAATGATAGTTTCTGTATTTTTTACGGGACATTGCTAAGAATTTTAAATATTGTAGTATCGAAATTATTAGTATAGTTATATAGTTATATTTTTATATTTTATATAGTTATATAGTTATATAGTTATATTTTAGTTACTTTTATTTTTAATAGATGGCCTGTTTGCTGGAGATACGTGAACGAAAAGTATGAATGTGATGTGAGAAGTGCAGCGTTGGCGTTGAGCGCTTTTCTTTTTTGAAAAAAGGAAAGAATTGTAAAACAGCGTTGAATGAGTGTGGTCAAAAGAGTGATCATTTTGAGTTGCATAAAAGAATTAATTGTGTCGTTTGAGTTTATTTGAATTATTGTTGTCTGTGTTGTCTATCTTGCTTTTATTATTTGGTTGTTTTGTTTCCGTTTTTCTTTATTATTTGATATAATAAATATCATTAAATTATATCTCTACAATATATTATAAATAGATTTGCATTCTATTATAGCTTATTACGTGTACAAACAAATTAATTCGTATCCCTCGTAATTAACTCCTTTGAAATCAAAATCTTTTAATAACTGTCAACTACATAATTTTACAAAATGATATCGATGACGTTCGATAAATTATATATCAAACATTGTTCTCTTCTTATATTCAAAAATGCACAATCATGCACAAATGTATAAAAGTAGTGAAAAGTAAGATATTCATTAGCTTGGAAACTTTTCATGCAACTTATTCAACAGATTTAGTCCCTTCAGACTGCTATTTTAATATCGTCTGATCGACAGATGTACTTTAAAATGAGAAAAATATTACATATTCAAATTTCTGATTTAAATATAAAAATGATGGAGAGATTATTTTTCAAACTAAAATACATTTTGGTTTTTTAATATCCATAAACGAAGTGATTTGTGCATCTAACATAAGACGAAAGAAAGAAGAAGACAAAAAGAAGGAAGAAAGAAGAAAAAAAGGAGAAGAAAAGAAATAAACGAAGAATATGATACGAAGGAGGAAACAAGACCTGATGAAATGAAAAGAAACATGAGCCAAAAAAGGAAAAGACGAAACATCGCTAAAGAAGGAAGAACGAAAGTGTTTGCATTTTCTTGTTAGTAGAGATGAGATTAAGCATCTATTCTCTCCATATGTGCGGATTATTCGTCTAATGCAGCTTTCTTTTACGTGGAAGAAAATCGTGTAGAAAAATATGAAGAATCCGTCAGTGAGAAAACAGAGTGCCAAAGGGACAAAGTATCAGTTGTAAAAATATTTATTTTATATATTTTCATAAAAAAGAGGATAATGAAAATTTAGAAAAATTAAAATAAATTTGTTGTAATCTAAACAAAAATAGTCAAAATAGAATATATAATTGACACGATTAAATATGAATGATGTATAATGTGGAAGTGCTAAAACCTATGTTATAGGATGCTACGTATAATAATTGTAAAATAATATAATATTAAGGATATGAATGTGAGAGAGAAAGAGAAAGATAGAAAAAGAGAAGGGCAACGAGGATGCACATCGAAAAAAAATAAAGATTGGATTTGGTTGTTAAGTGAAGAAAAGTAGTATGAAATAATTTGAGTTTCTCAAATACATAAGGTATTTCAAACATCTTTTTTACTTGTGAGGATATAAAAAATATTTCATACATAATTTAAATGGCATTAAGTGGTCAATAATCTACAAGCATTGCTTTTCTTTCAAAAACTGTTTCTTTCCGAAGTTTTCGAGATCGTCGATGTTTTATTTCAAATAACTCCATATTCTTTTCTGTTATATCGCGTAGCTTATGAAAAAATAAAAAATTCAGATGTATTTCGAATGAGTAAACTGCGAAGTTTGAAATTTGCAGCTGAGAAGAAAATGTTTTTTACAGCATATTTGAAAGAATGTCGATGATCTTGAGAAACTCAAAAAAAAACGATCTTTGAAGAAACAAAGTACGTACTTATTGATTACTTGAAAGTAAGTGGTGTTTTTTGTGTCTTTATAATTAATTACACTTATTGTTAAATGAAATACCCTGTACATTAAAAATTATATGTATTTTGGCGTTACACTCGGCCTTGATCGTTTAATATTCAAATCTCACAATAATAAAATAAGAATATCTTACTAATATATAATAAATTCAATAAAGATCATAGAAAAATGTATTTTCTGACCACGTAAACTGAGATCGTGTAAATTGATACTATGTATAAAAAGAGGAGACGCGTAAAAGGAGAGATTATTTACTGCGTAAATCGAAGGATGGATGTGTAAACAGATATGAATTTGAATTACGTGCTACATCGTTATAGAAAAATTATAGATAAAGGTAATAATCGAAATAATCTTTCAAAATAATCCTTAATTCATGATTCCAATGACTAACTCCTACATGAAGATTAAGTAAGCAAAGGTGAAGATATTTATTTCGAATATAAGTTATACTCGAAAGTATCTTTGAAAACGAATCATTCAGAATCTTCATGCCTCAAATATCTATTACTTATATTCTAAACTTTTTAATAAACTTCTGTGCATTAGAATTGACTTTGCTGTTCTCCTCATTTTTTCATCACATTTGTATTTCTTCAAATATTTTACTTTTTTTGCAATATTACGTTTATAAAACTCGTGGAATATACAAAAGATAATAAGACTATTTATATTTAATATTAATATCAAATATTTGAAAATTGTATACTCCAAAATATTTGGAGATGATATTTCAAAAGAAATATTAACCTTTTAAAATAAATAAATATTTTATTCATAACATTATTTTTTTATATCACTGAAATTTTAATTAATTACACTTACAGATTAAAGTTATAAAATCTATCAACTTTCAAAAAATCTTGACAAAAAATTAATTCAACACAATACGGAATTCCATAATTTTGTGATCTTCCATTTGCAAAAATTTAACAACATAAGACATAATTTCATTTTAGGCTTGTTTAATCTATATATTACTGTAATTTATATTCTACTGTCGATATAATCTTCTTGCTATTAAACAAGTTATTAAAAAACATTATTNTTCAACACAATACGGAATTCCATAATTTTGTGATCTTCCATTTGCAAAAATTTAACAACATAAGACATAATTTCATTTTAGGCTTGTTTAATCTATATATTACTGTAATTTATATTCTACTGTCGATATTATCTACTTGCTATTAAACAAGTTATTAAAAAACATTATTAAAAAAAAAAAAACAAGAAGCTAAGCACATCCAATAGAAATAAGATTTCTTTCCTTTTTTAAATTAAAGTTTTCCAACTAAATTTGTTCAATTTGAAATCATGAAGTGCTGGTAGCTTTCTACATAATTTGGCCTACTCATGGTATTCCTATTTTTCAGAAAAGAATGTAGAATGTAGCTTTTGAAGAAAGCTCCAAACTTTCGAATGTATATTTCAACAATATCTATTGAATGATAACACTCATTTCAAGTCATATAAAATATATCAAGGGTTAATAATATGAGAAACAACTTTCATTTATTCTTCTGCAACGTGACAATAGAAAGAAGGGAGGAANACTCATGGTATTCCTATTTTTCAGAAAAGAATGTAGAATGTAGCTTTTGAAGAAAGCTCCAAACTTTCGAATGTATATTTCAACAATATCTATTGAATGATAACACTCATTTCAAGTCATATAAAATATGTCAAGGGTTAATAATATGAGAAACAACTTTCATTTATTCTTCTGCAACGTGACAATAGAAAGAAGGGAGGAAAGAGAGAGAGAGAGACAGAGAGAAAAATGTCAATAGGAAACAATGTGTACGTGGGCAAGAATTGCAAACTTCTCGACTTAAATTCCCAGCATTGCTGAAATTGGTTTGAAATTACCTCGAGATGTTGTCTCTTTATCTAACCGTATGTCCATAACCAGACACTGTGAGGTGTCGGAATATAAAAGGTGATGCAAAGCCGTGGAAAACGACGAACAAAGAGAAAACGGATGAAAAGGGAACCAGAGGAGCACCACACCGGCGCTAACAGCGCGAAAGGGTCTGGGCAAACATTCGTAATTACACGATCATTTAATATGTCCGGGATTTCTGCGTGGCCGTTTAATGCACGCCTAGCTTCCAAAAACGGGCACTTGAATACATGTCCGTAGACAACAAAGAACGAACTGTGACCGACAGCAATTTCGGAACTTCCTGCATTATCGAAAGAAAATGAATTTAAAATCATGGGTGAAATTAATCGACGTCGTCGTTGACTTTTCTTCCTTGTCGTACGAGAAAAGATTGTTCGATGAATTGTGGAAACCGAATTGTGGAAAAATCGATGTGATTGCTACTATTTCTTTATGCATTTAAATTTTAGAAAAATTGGCTCTCAGGAGCTTTTTTGATAGGTCCTTTTACCAGGAATTGAACTTTTACGAACATTCTAGACTAATACTACAAATAAGTTAGTAAACATAAATAAATTTTTTAATATTATAAATAGCCTTGCAACAACTTCACTATACATAAAAAATATTTTTACATTAAATTGACTTTTATTACTGTGGTCTTTTTGTGCAACAAACAGTACGACAGAAGATGCAAAAATCCACACGATGCATGATACATTATATAATATGTAAATAATATATACACATATTTATTTATTTATAATACTTTATAACATTTAATATATTTGCATAGATTCATTTGCAGTTGGATACTATGCATATAAACATTTTCAGAATTTTGCAAAGTGAAGTTATGTTCTTTTCAACAAAAAAAGATCTTTTCAAAAAACTTGAAAGAAAATCGTAGATCACTTCGTTGTATGATCATGATTATCAATATTTCTCAATCTTTTGTATTCTTGAATTTAAAAATCCGGCACTTCATATTCTTTTTTTAAATTTGAAAATTTGAGAAATGTATATATAATTTAGAAATCAGTTGGAAATATCTTACATCCATGCGTATATACTTTTTAATTTCGTTTTATTTATTTATTAAAATTCCAAGTTTCTGCATTTATTTATATATATATATATATATATATATATATATATATATATATATATATATATATATATAAATTATATTATTTTTTATAGCACAGTTATACATACATATTATCATAAAAATAAAAATTAAAAAGATAAATGGTAAAAAAACCAGTCAAATACGAATCATCCGATGTGGATGTATTAGTAGATAAAATAATTTCCTAAATTCTATTTTTTGAATTAACTTCCAAAAAATATAAAATTGCGTAAATATGTTTTAGAAACGATAAGACAATGTAGTTAGTCAGTAAAGTGATGACAAGAGTAACTAAAATATCGGGGATAAAAAAACGAATAATATATTTAGGGACTAACCCTTCAAATCCTAACGTTGCGTGATTTCTTTCTCCGTTAATTTACATTATCGAATTTCACTTACTCGTGTTAAACGTCTACGGAAAAACCTGGGAAGAAAATTTTATTCATTTCCGTATGTGTTCATTGATACGATAGAAAGAAGTAATTTTGTAGTTGTAGACGGTTCATAGAGAATTCCGAATGATATTTGAAACAAGCTCTTAACAGTGTAAAAATTTATGTACCCTGTAATTACACTTACGTATTATGAGATGGGCCGAGATTTATTGATCTCCTCGAGTTTCAGAGAGGACACGCTACTTTCCCAAGGCATTCTTAACGATCGTCCTCGGAACATAAATCATCGTTTTCCTATGATTTATATGTTATATTAACGTCCCGTGTTACAGAGGTGCAGCACGAGTGTGAATCCATAGTGTGAATCCATCTGCTTTTAATTTAATTTATTATATCAGCGACCCGCAGCATTGAAGTTCCTGTGAATTATTCACATATGTACGTACATGCTAGATTGTGCTCGGTAGTGTGTAATTGCATTACAATTGATTATCCGTTCGGATGCTGTTATTCGATTTAGATGGATATAAATTTCGTTTGATACTTGCATTCGTTGCTATCGCTTACGAAACAAATATAACAGCTCCAAGACATGTTGTTATTATCGTCTCTTTCGAATGAATTAGAATCAGTTATCGATAGGTTATTGTCATGTCATTGCTCAGAGTATAATAGTAAAATGATATGTTCGAAAGCGTATAGTGATCTTTCAGCCTTTCAAAGAGAACCGTTGCGAGTTGTTAAATATGATAAATATCTTAACGCATTATCGACATAAAGAGCTGTTATCGTGAATAATGATATTACTGCTTCAATCGTATTTTTCAAATTAATAAAGATTTCAATGTGAAACTTCAACAAATGTTTAAACGTGGAAAATTTAAATTATTATTACCACGTTATTTATTTAACGTTATGCAAACTACACACACACACACATACACATAAAAGTATTATAAGTAATATTTATATACGTTTCACGTAAATACGTTCAAATGTCGAATAAATATCAAATTCAATTGTTCTTATTTTATATATCAACAATAAAAATGTTCCAAGTGTAATAAAACAGTCACGTATCATCTCTAAGCAAATAATCTGAGGATAAACAATGTAAAATGTTAGATGACATTTGTCGAGATGTACATTTTCTTGAGAATAATTACCTAATAAATATTTCGAGTGAAATTTGCCTGTGGCAAATTGATGATAGATTGAAAAAAGTATAAGATAAAGACGGAAAGAGAAACAGAAATGAATGAAAATTGGACAGTCTCACAGGCTTAACCGTATAAGGTTGAAAAATGTGTCGTAGGAAGAAGTGCATCGAAAGTGGATTATGCAGCGTCCATGATGACAAAGCTAGCAACTTCACTTCCTTTTTAAAAGGAACTCGAATAGATTGATATTCGCTATTGAAAGATAAGCTTGGAATTTTGCATTTCAAGTATAACTATAGAAATGACGAAAAAAATAGGTTCTTTGTATACGAAGGTTCCAAGCGCAAAATTAACAGCGTTTCGAGCGCAAAATTAAAGAGCCCTCGTAGCTTAGTAACAGTCCGAGATTCATCGTTATATGTAAAAAAAAAAGCTACAAACGATGCCGGAAGAGGGAGGAAGAGCTGCAAGAGAGAGAGAAAGAGAGAGAGGCAGAAAGAAAAAGGAGGTGAAAGAATGCGAGGAGACAAATGGGGATGTGCTTGGAAAGTTTCAATGAGAATAAACGAAACTGTGCGCCCTTTCGTTCGGTCGCGTGAGCATTCTTTCCATCCGTGTGCGTGTACAAGGATGCGAAAGAAAAGAAGAGTTCTAGAATGGAGAGACAAAAGAAAATGGAGTACGAGCAAGAAGCACTAAATCTAATTGCCCGGCGACGTCGTAGAAAACGAACGACGAGACAGTATAGTCTTGTTCCACATTTTCCTTCTCTTCTTTCCTTTCCTCTTTCTCCTTCTTTTTCTTCGTCTTCTTCTTTCTTTTTTTTTTCTAATCTATTGTTTCAATAATTTATTGAACACTTTCCAATGCAAATGGCATGTTGATCCTTAAAAATTGCCACTTCGAGATTTCCCGAAGTTTTCCTTCTGTACGTTTTCCTTAATCTTTCATTTCACATTCCACTTTTTTTTCTTCTTCTTTGCTTTCAAGAGTTTTTCGGGAACGCAATGGCGGTAAACATTGTTTCTCTTGTCTTATAAGTATATCTTATAGTAATACTAACTGAGTAGAATTCTTTCTTCTTTTGCAAACTTAATATAAATCGCACCAAGTTTTGCTTATTTAAAGACATAATTATTTAAAAACTGTATAATATAAAAAAAAGGAGTAATAAAGAAATGTATATAATTCCTCACTCATTTTAATAGATATAGAAATTTTTTATGAATATATTATATAAAATATTTTGACATTTCATTAATACAATGAGACCATGATTATATTCAAGTTTGAAACAAATGAAGTGAGATCTGGATATATATATATATATATATATAGAAAGAAATATTATATATATATGTAAAAATTACAAAATATTTAATATAAATATATATTTTACAATCAACAATCAATTATTCATTATATCAACAAGCCACAACATTTTTTGACATTTGTTATATGCCTAAGATGACTATCAATACTATATACTAATTTTTTATTCAATTAGTGCATAATATACACATTATATGTAAAAAGATATAAAATATTTAAAATAGAGTACTCCCTGTAATATTTATAATATTTAAATAAAAAAAATTTTTGTTTATGAATCTTTATAAAATTATGAATTTGAATGTAAAGATCTGCAGTTTAAATCACAAATTACATGCATTAACATAAGCCTC